>JAYKKM010000361.1:60000-335000 GCA_035772405.1 Chrysogorgia sp. JL179-B06 | reverse complement strand
TACATACATACAGACAGACATACAGACAGACAGACAGACAGACAGACAGACAGACAGACAGACAGACAGACAGACAGACAGACAGACAGACAGACAGACAGACAGACAGACAGACAGACAGACAGACAGACAGACAGACAGACAGACAGACAGACAGACAGACAGACAGACAGACAGACAGACAGACAGACAGACAGACAGACAGACAGACAGACAGACAGACAGACAGACAGACAGACAGACAGACAGACAGACAGACAGACAGACAGACAGACAGACAGACAGACAGACAGACAGACAGACAGACAGACAGACAGACAGACAGACAGACAGACAGACAGACAGACAGACAGACAGACAGACAGACAGACAGACAGACAGACAGACAGACAGACAGACAGACAGACAGACAGACAGACAGATAGATAGATAGATAGATAGATAGATAGATAGATAGATAGATAGATACTAGATAGTTCTAAAAACTTAAATCTTTGTTGTTACTCGGAATTTCACGCCGTTAGACGAGCTTTACACAACCGATTATGATTCGGTGCGACTATTCATTTATATTGTGCGTGATGTCATGTGTTTTGCGCGTAATGATGCGTTTCAGGCCGTTAATTTGATATTTAATCTTGTGTCGGCACTTAGAAAAGATCTTAGTTCTTTTGTGGAGTCTATGTGTTCTTTATCTGCTTTCATGATACACAACGTTTCTTTAGACAAAGGTTGCAGCGTTTGCCTCCACTTTCGTAAGCGCGTTCACGTCTTAAGACTGACCATTTCACAATAAATTCACGATTTTTTCCTTTAAGTCCTAAATGTGGTGTGTAAGTGCGGTCTCCTTCGAGTATTTCGGGTCACGAAAAGACTTTGAGTGGTTATTGTACCGCTGTTTAAACTGATATGCTGCCATACCGATATAGAGTTTCTTCTCCATAATGTCGGTTACGGTGACCTCGGCATTGTACACGACATTTGCGACCAAGCAAATTCCTGATAGGGGCACTTTTCTTTGATTCTGCAGTTGCATGCGCTTTTCTTATTAATCTAGTTACTTTCGAGAGGATGCGGGAATTATGTCTGTTCACTATACTTTTCATATTGTCCATACAGCTATAAGTAACTTTCACAGTGTTTCTATTAAAACATTTCTGTAGCTTGTTGGAGGCAGCAAAATGCTTATCAATAAGGTTGAGGAAGTTTCGTCCTACGTTGGTTTTTACGCTCTTACTAAAAGGTGGGTTGAACCAAATTATGTTTCTGCATCGCCTTTTCTTGTGGCTTGCCGTTGAACAGGAGGGTTCGCTTGCGATGTATTCGATGTTCGTGTAAAAACCACTGTGTTTAAGGGCGTCATTGTAGGTTAGTGCTGGAGTCTGGAAAGAAGGGGGTCTGAGGAGAGGTTGGACATTTTTTTGCTGATCGATTTGGGTATCTAATGTTGGATTGTGGATGGTTGGAATGGCTGTTGATGTGGAGTGTATCGTCATTAGGAGTGTATCGTCATTAGGCTTTCGGAATGGGTGGAATTTTCCGTCGTCTAGGTCGAGTATGATGTCTAGGAAATTGAATTTTTTTTAGTTGGCTGTGATCTTCAGCTCTTTCTGCGAGCCGGCCTGTGGTGTTTTTCAGGAGGATAAGTCCGTTATCTCTGTATAGACCCACGTTGTTCTTGCCAAATTAGTTTGCGACGATTTCTATAGGATATACAAACCGATGAACTCACACACTTCCGCCCCATCGCTGCCTCCCATGGTCACATTAAACATGTTTTGGTTATCGCGTTTTGTCCATGCTTGATGGTGGCTATTTCTTGTGCAGAAATTGCGGTACGATGGCTGGCCCAGGAGATGGCTTTGTCCAGAAGCGATTTTTTTTATGGTTTTGTCTGAAAAAATCGCGAATATATCAATATACTGTGAAGTGGTCAGTCTTAAGACGTGCACGTGCATATGAAAGTGGAGGCAAACGCTGCAACCTTAGTCTTAAAGAAAAGTTGTGTATCATGAAAGCAGATAACAAGATTAGACTTCAAATTAACTGCCTAAAACGCATCATTACGCGCGAAACACATGACTTCACGCACCATATAAATGAATAGTCACATTGAATCTTAATCAGTTGTCTGAAGATCGTCCAACGGCGTGAAATTCCAATTAACAACAAACATTTACGTTTTTCCCCTCGCCCGGCGCGAAGCGCCGGCCGAAGGCCGAAGGCCTGAGGGCGAGGGTGATAATATCGACTGGCGTTTAGTCCCTTATCATGACGGGGATGCAAGGGATGGCCAGAGTAGAATCGAGTTTGTTTGTTTTTATATATGCATCAACCGGAGGATGCGCGGCATCGGGAAATTTGGCCCTGGTAACTAGATATGGTAAATAATAAATATCTGCATTTGAATTCGTGTTTTGTCGGGTTATACGGTGAATGAAGATTTGAGTTCAAAAAGATCGTGAAAAGGCAGTGAAAATGCAATATATCGTCGTCCGAAGATGTCAAGTTCGTAAATCAAGTTCGTAAATCAAGTTTTTAATACGTAGCGTAAAAACTAAAGGTAAACCCATTTTCAATTTTTTAAACCTGTTAGTCAGTTACAAAGATAGTTTGGCAAACATGTCCGAGTATGTTATTCAGGCTTTTATTTGATGTATAGCATGATTTTCTTGCGTTAGTAGTTCAAAAGATATCGTCATCTGAATATCTAAAATATTTATACGGAGTTTGTCAATCCAATCCAAGCGTAGTCGCTTTTTTCAAGCTGTTAGGTGTCAGTTACAAAAATATTTTTGTAGGTATGTCAGAGGCTGTTAATGAAGCTTTCATTAGATATGTAGAATGAGTTCTTAGAGTTAGTACTTCAAAAAATTTCAAAATATATTGTGGTCGGAACATTTCACTTTTGACATTGTCGTCATGGCAACGAAAATTTAAAATTATTATAACATCAACCCAAGTCAGTTTTAGGGTTAGGATTTGCGTTAGGATTAGGACTAGGATTAGGGTTAGGATTAGGTTTAGCGATTATTTGAATTTAGGTTTGTTGATATATCGAGAAAGCGCCAATCAGACCTTTGAAGGGCTTTCGCTCGAAATTTAATAGTCCTTACATAAGATATACCAATAAATTATGTGCTTTATTATAATATTGCAGAATAACAAATGTTAACACAAATTTTGAATGGCAGATTTTATACTTTTATTTAAATTATCCATCACCATTGTTTCACTCGGTCACTTTGCAACCTCATCCACAATGGAATAATTACAATACTTGATAATAATAGCCTATATAGTGAGTACCAGTACTGGTACATACCTAACACAAAGTACCAGTTCATCTCAACACTGTTCCCCAATTCCGTTGAATACTGTGAATTATTGAACGGAGGTGTCCAAAACAAAAATTATTGAACGCTGATGACGTCACTAGGACAAAGCGCATAACTACAGTACTAATTACAGTAGTAAATTAGCAACTATGCTATAAAAGTTTCAAATAGTAAGCGGGCGAGGGGTGTTGCGTATAACGTATTTCTAGTACAATAATTTTGGTGTTTGTTATCAAGACCTAGAGAGGTTTTTAAGGCGTTACGAGCAACTGTTTGGCACTGAACAAACTTGATAGATGGAGGGTAGATATTTATACCAAATTTGTTAGTGGTAAGGTATACGTTACCTACTGTAAAGTTCCTGATACAGGTATTTCAAGCCATTTACGTATGTATTTATTCACTACTGCATCCATGTTTCCAGAGACCCAGGTTTTTGATAAGGTAGCAACGGTAAAATGCCAGGAAAATTTGGATAGTAGGTAACGACTATAAAGTAGAAGTTTGTTTTTCGGGTGTAGAGGTTTAAAGTCAATTTCAGACATAACATCATCAAGGAGAGTGATTAGCTCTTGTTTGTGCTCTTTGTCGGACATACTGAAGTCAAAGTATTTTCCTAAGTATCTAAACGAGTCTCCATTTTTAGTGGCAGGTATCAATTTATTGCTAACCAGAAGTTTTGGTGAATATTGAATAGATTTTGTCAGACTTTTCTTAATACCAAATGTACTACATTTATCAACTCTAACAATCATGTTGGACCATTGGCACCAGATCGAGAAACGATTTGTCGATTTAGAAGATGTTGATTTTCTGAATCTTGACCGCTTATTACCGCAGCATCATCAGCAAACTGAAACCAATGGATTGGGTTTAACATTTTTGTGATGAAACCAAATTGCCGGTACTTGTCAGTTTTTATGTGTTGAATAAAAGTGTTGAAGCACATATTGAAAAGTAGAGGAATAAGACAGTCTCCTTGAAGCACGCCACGGCCAACAGTTATGAATGGAGTAGATAATTCTGATGTTTTAATTGCAGTATTGAAGTCGGTATACAAGCTCTTTATAATTTTACTAACGTGTTTGGGAATGTGATGATAGTCGAGGACAGATTGAATGAGATTATGATGCACTTAACCAAAGGCATTTTTGAGGTCAAGAAGGGTGATGACAACAGAACGTTGTTTTATCCTAGCTTGGTTAATAATATTTGTCATTTGAGCAGTGTGTTCCAAAGTGCCAGACAGATTGGGAGTGAAGCCTTTTTGAATATTATGTTCAATAAGGTTATTAGCCATTAGGAAAGAGAACATAGCATTGCGGAGACACGAGGTAAACACTTTTAATGGTATAGTTTGTAGAGTGATAGGACGGAAATTGGAGGGGTCATTTGTATTGCCTTTTTTATGGATAAGTATAGAGCACGCTTTTTTCCATTCAGCTGGTACAGATTTAGAAGACCAGACGCTACGTATTACTTCGGTTAGATAAGTGCGTAAAAATGGACATCGCTTGAAGCAAATTATTGAAAGTTGATCGAGGGGACAAGGGGAACCAGACGCTTTCATTCTGCGAATAATATTTGTAACTTGGCGATAGGTTGGGGATTCAAGGTCAAAATTTACGACATGATCAGATAACTTTGGAATCCAGCTGGGAATATAAAACAGTTTATTTGGGTTAATCGAGCTTAGAGTTTTCTTGAAATAGCTTAGGCATAGTGTCATTGGAAAGGATGGAAGTAAGGAATTGTTCTTATTCAGGGCGTTTTTAACGTAGCCCCAAAAATGTCTACCAATGTAATTGTCGTGATTGAACGTTTGAGTTGTCTCGTCGTTGAGATTGTTTTGACTAGCATTACGCAACTTGTCACGCAATGTGCGAGATACGTATTTAATTTCATGAGGGTCAGCGTTTGATAGCTTTAGTTGTTTTAGAGATTTCTTTAAGTCCTTTACTGTTTGATCTTTGTACTTATTCACTTGAGCTTTATCCGGTATCTTCTCAACATGACCAAAGTTATCAGCAAAATAGTTGTAGACCACATTATTTAGTTGCGTTATGCTTGAACTTAGATCTTGAACTCTGATTGGTGCATTTAATTGAAGCGCAAATTTGAAATAGGTGTTAGCCGTTGACCATTCAGCGTCACTTTTGGGAAGATTTATTCCTTTCCTTAACACTGGAGAACTCTGATCACCAGCAATATTTGCCATTGCGTCGATTTCCTCAATTGTAGAATGAGTAGAAGTATTGGTAGAGTTCTCAGTAGATTGTTGTTCAAGGTCTGTAAGCAGTTCGTCATTTAATCCATGTATTACACGACAACTACGTTGGTGCATTTTAGGGCCCCACGTTCCTTTGCACGATTTACCACAATAACACTTTACATCGTTAGTATTTGAAATCCTGACAGGAGAATGCATGACCGGCATTTGGTTGACTGGACGATCTTGATTTAATCTTTGTTTACAACGCCATGAATGACGGCCGAGCGTAACGAAATCTTTGCCACAGAACGAACAAACAGCGCAAGTTACCAACATAGCGATAAGACTTGAACGAATCAATAATAATAATAATAATAATAATAATAATAATAATAATAATAATAATAATAATACAATAATAATACAATAATATTTATACAAGATAGCCCCTTCAATGCTAACACTGGTATATTATATGGGGGTCTTGTTTTCTAACAAAGTACAGTTGTTACAAATTTCAACACATATTCATCAATGTACAGTTCAATGTTAAAAAAACTAATTTAACTCAAAAGTTGTATATCCTTCACATATATATGGCAATTGATAATGGTGCTATATCATTTATGAACAGATTAATTGAAACATGGAAAATAGCTCTTTAGTGGTAGATATGATGTTAAAATGCCATGGAATTTCCTAACTAGCATTACACAATGTAACTTGCTTCTAATACAAGAGGTACAAAACTTGGGATTTCTATTAACCAACCAGTTTCAAGTCCCGACTCAGGAAAGATCAGTTTCCCTGACATGCCTAGAGACCTCTGATTATGACCATTAATGTTTAGTTATCCATAATCCTGCCAGCTCCACATCACAGTAGTCGAATGTGGGTAGAATTATCAACTTACTGTTACTAAATACTGCATTGATTATTTCGTGAGTCATCAATATTGTGATAAAAGTAATTTCTTTCTTAGTGATTGATGGTAGAAACAGCAGTAGACCCCCACGATACTGTTGCGGCACTCAAAAATTAAAAAGTTTAATTGGGCTGCATGTATTTATTTTGATGTCCTATGAAACAATTAAATTCAGACAATACAGAGCTGTGAGAGATATTGTCCACTGAAAATTTATTTACTGTTGTTTGGCAAATGAAGTGGCTATTATCTAATTCAAGTAATTTAGAACCAAAAGAAGTACTGTACTGTAAGTTTCAAACAGAAATTGGGCGAGGGGTTGTTGCGTATACGTATTTCTAGTATGATATGAACGATTTTCCCATTGTCTGAATTGGTTTTGGATATAAATTGTTTCGAAGGTATGCATTGTATACAATGTTATTGTATATATATATATAATAATAATACATACAGTGTCTTACTCTAGATGCAGTGGCCAGGTACATGACATGTTGTCCTTGTAAAAGGGCCATTCAAAAGTTCATAGAATGCTGATTTGGTCAAAATAAATTGTATTCATGCAGATCCACTTTCTCTTTTCTATCTTTAGTAAATGGAATAATTGCTGCTCTTATAGTTGTCAGCGCAATGTTGTGTGCTTTTTGACAACTGACGATGAGATGTTTGTTGTCCTGTCAGAGAATCGCCTATCTCGTAAAAAAATTTGGACAAGGTTGAAAAGAAAGACAACTTGATGTCTTGACACAAGATGAGAACAATTCAACACTAGAAAATTAAGTTGATCCATTGTTATTTCATGTTTGCTAGCGCCTTGATCTGGAATCAGAATTTTTGTTTCGACTCTGCAGTAGTTATTTATACATTTATTACTTTATGCAAACTGGTTTGTAGATACATCATCAGAAATTCTGATTCTACTCTAATATTGTACGATTCCACTTTAATATTATATGATTTCATCGCTTTTTGCAAACTGATTTTTTATTCAGAATCAGAAATTCTGATTCCACTTTAATATTGCATGATTTTATCACCTTATGCAACAGTTTCCACAAGGTTTTAAAAAATGGAATGAGAATTTCTGTTTCCACTTTGCACAAAGCAATGAAATCATATAATATTAAAGTGGAATCACAATTTCTGATTCCAAATCAACAAACCAGTTTACACAAAGTAATGAAGTTATTCAACACAGAATACTAAAGTGTGAAATTCTGATTTCACTTTAGTATCGAGTAACTTCATTACTTTGTGCAACTCAGGTGAATTAATGCCTGGGTCCAAGCCGTGATCTGACTCTCCCGCATCTCGCGGGACGAATGCGGGATTCACTAAAAAAACGCGTGTGTAGGATATTTAATATAGTTTCAAGATGATTATGCTTTGTCACTATTTATTTAGTTTTAGCTATACGAGACGTTGTGTTATATGTCTTTGTAATAAAGAATACATTCGCGTAATTTGATCGAGTTTGTTTTATATATATTTTTCTGATTTAATAGTGATTTAAAAGAACAGACATCTACTCCTATTCCGAAGTGCTACTTAACAATGGCCAACAATTGCTGAATTTTGCGCTTGAGAATTCCTTTCCACGTTCCTTTACTGTTTCCATAGCGTTATATACTATAACAAACGTTATGTACATTACCTCCTTTAGGCTGTGGAAATCAAGTGTTAATGGACCAAGCTCATATAAACATTTATACGAGAACATAAACAAAACTGAGTATATAATTTCTAGATAGACCATTAATAATAATAATATGCTTTATTAACCATCTTTTTTAAAAACATACAATGGATTTACAGTTTTGTTAAAAATATTCAATAAATTTATAAATATATAAGTATAAAACTGCGTACTAATAATAATAACGCAAATAAATAATTATTATTTCTTTGCTATAAGACGACTGGCTCGAGGTATGAAAGAACTAGAGTGCCTACTCGTTCGAGACAGTGGCAAAGACAGTTTATCTGAAGAGGCAGATCTAAGATTCATATTAAGTATTTTGCGCGGTTTGATAAACTTAAAGTTCGGGTGGTTTGGATCACTTAGGACACGCCGCAGTTCTGCTTCTGCTGCCTTGTCTCTGCGACTTACTAGTGCTGGTAATGTATTTCTTGGGACACCAATGATATCAAAACTTCGATTCTGCACTCGCTGCAATTCATTCACTAGATAATCCGGAATCCCTCCCCAAACTGGCGAGGCGTACTCGAGTAGTGGGCGAATCTTTGTACGATATACTGTAATGCCCACATCTTGTGGTAGTTGTGCTTTTCGGCAATCTCTAAGATAATGCAGCCTCTTGTTTGCCTTCATTGTTGTCTGGTTAATATGCTCGTTCCAACGTAAATTGTCCTGTTGCCAAACGCCGAGTAGTTTGAAGGTTGGGACCCTCTCTATTTCAGCTTCTAATAACTCCAGTCTCTCTGGTTCTGAAGTGCCTTTCAAGAGGAAACAAATCCACATGCCATTATTATCGGCCCAAATTTGAAAACTGTTGAGTACAGCTTGCATTTTGCTCTCCTCACCCCTTGGGACTCTCATAGTCGCTGTGCAGTCGTCGGCATATTTACATACGCGTACTTGATCATGCAGTTCGATTGGTATTGCGTCATCGATGTCATCGATATGGATATTGAAGAGGAGGGGGGATAGCACAGAGCCTTGCGGGACCCCTGCCGGACATGATCTAACAGTCGAAAGTGTACCAGGAAGCTTCACCTGTTGGGTTCGGTTACTTAAAAAGCTCTGGATCTACATCCACAGATTCTTGTTGATGTTCTTGGTTTTGAGCTTTGATAAAAGAATAGAGTGGTCAACCAGATCAAAAGCCTTGCGAAAGTCAAGGAATAGTGCATGGATGCCATTCCTGCCTGCCTGGCTGTTGTCAGTGTCATTGAACCAGCTCTGCGTGATGTTGATGAGAGCTGATACGGTTGAGCGCCCCTGGGTGAAGGCATGCTGACTTCCTGCAACTGTTAAGGCTGATTTATTTAAGAATATTTGTACTCTTTCAAGGACTTTGCCGAGGATTGGTATCACGGATATTTGTCGAAAATCTTTTTCGATATCTTCAGGTGGATGAACCTTGGGGACAGGGCTAACGAGCGCGTGCTTGTAAAGTGTTGGGTACTTTGCCTCGATTATGCTAGTTGTTATGATGTTATGGACCACTGGTGCCAGTTCCTCAGAGAATTTCTTCAAAATCCATGCTGGAATATTATCGGCTCCTGTCGCTTTCCTGGCATTAAGCCGATTTAGGAAGGCCTTAACCAGTCCAATACTTGGGAGTTTTGGTGGATGATCAGGAAGACCTTCTGGTTGGATATCTGAAAACAAGGGGGAGTGGTTGTCCCATTGTCTGGTGAATACATCTTGTAGCTTTTCAGCGACTTCCGATAGATCTTCAATCGTCGGGGCGATTTGGATCGGATCTACAGCGCCACACAGACCATATATGGACTTGAACCACTTAGCTGGATTACTGGCGCGGGTGTTAGTAATTCTATCTTCGTAGTATTTCAACTTCGCCTTTTTTACCATTGTAGCAACCTTTTGACGGAGATGCTGATATTTCTCCGTTTTCCCTCTCACAAAAACGCGTTGTCTTTCCTTGATGGCAGATTTTATACGAGGGGTCATCCAAGGCCTGTCACTAGGGTGCATTCTGATTTTCTGAACCGGCATTGTTGCATCTAAAATGGAGTTAAGAGTCTCAGTAAAACCATAACTTTTCGATCGAGGTCAAGGGCATTGAACACTTCTTCCCAGCTTTCTTTATTCAATTGTATAGTCAAATTCGCCAAGTTCCCTGGCTTCATTGATCTAACCTCCCTCGTAGTAGCTTTTAGTTTAACCTGCATTTTTGGCTGCATAAGTAGGCATTGATGATCAGACCTCCCCAATGGGGGAAGATGTATTACAGGATCAAATAGATCTGACATGTTTGTTAAAATCTGATCAAGCACATTGTCGCCGCGGGTTGGAGCATGTACACGTTTGCGTAGGCTGAACCTCCTACATAGGCAGCTGAGGTCAAGATGGTTAAAATCACCAGCTAGCAGTATACCAGAAGACGGCGTTTCTTGAAGTAGCTTGTCTAGGCATTGAGTTAGATAATTCGTCATGTCCTTTTCTTCAGCAGCGTTTTTCCCTGGAGGGAAATAGACACCAGCGCCAATAATACAGCTATGTGGCCTTGGGATTCTCACGGGATATAATCTCAGCCATAACACTCAGGGGCGCACATTCGAAATATTTGTGGGGGGGTGCTTTTCGATCTGGGACCGACTTTTATGTTCGTATCTGATAAATGTACGGATATGTATACCCCCTTCATTCCTTCATGTTCCCAAAGCAATACAATTAAAAATTCAAATGTAATACAGCACTATATTTTGAGAAAAATTTAGCATATTGTATAGCGCTAACGCACTATAGCTTAAGTCTAACAAAGAACACTTTAATTTGTTTATAATATATGGATTTTTGTAATTATATACACTGAAACGTCCCTGAGAAGTGTCGCCATGTAAGGCCCAAATGTAATGCAAATGATCTCAAACAAAGGATTTTGCTCATTTGCATTAGATTCGGCACATGAAAAGTGCGACGTTTGAATTAAGCCTGGTCATATACATATATGAACATCTTTTAAATTACTCAACACTAATAATGCGACGAACGATCAACTAGTTTGTCTAGATAAAGTAAGTTAGTTTGTCTAGGTTAATCGAGTCTGTCAAATCTCTTTCGCATCCAAAGGTCTGAACGCATCACTGTCTTTATGAGTTTCAGCCTTGAGAAACTGCGTTCACTTGATGCCGACGTGATGGGCGCTGTCAAGATCATGTGATAGCATATATACTACTTCAAGTCAAGGGAAAGATCGTCTGGAATTTTTTCGCACAACGTGCTGCTTCTGCAATCTTTTTTATATCTGGTTTGTTTGCTTGGCAGTGATCTCTAAACGTTGTAAGTTCAACATGTAAGAATCTTCGTCAGATTGCAGCGATTCAGGAAGCATCTTTACCAGGGACTTGAGCTCTTCCGGTTTTGGGTCTTTGTCGTAAAGTGGAAGGAGAAGACCAACAGCCGGGGCAAGGATGTTACAGGCAGCTTTGACGTTATCTGTAAGTGTGGATTTGGACGTCCAGGATTTGAAGAAAAGTCTTTTCTGTAGAAGTCCTTGAGATCAAGGTGTGCATCGATTTCATGGCATTCTGAAAAAACAACAGCTGCATCTATTTGGTTATCCAAATTATCCTTGTCGTCGCGTAAGTGACGCAGTGTGGCAATAGTATCATGAGCAGCTTCTAGAGACACTCTGGATTTGCTTTCTCAAAATCTTGGTTTTCACCATAACATTTCTCATGAACATATTCAAACGATTTCACTCTTGCTAGTAGATTATTTGCCTTCGCTTTGGTCTTGGTATCATCTATCCTGCAACTCTTCTAGTGATTTTACAGTTTCTTCGTGAATTGACCAAATTTATAGTACGCATTAAACAGACATTCAGATTAGCTACAAACGCGCAAATCAACTATTAAAACTTTACAGTTGAAATGACAACCTGTAAGACTTATATAACGGAAACTTCGAGTCGAAATGACGACGTGGCACCGACATCACGTATCGACCGAAGTGTTATGAGTCGGAGCATGGATAGTAGAAAGAAAATAAGTCGCTTTATTACCCATGGTCGGAGATGCAACCGAAATTCGACATTGAAACAACGTCTTTTCCCGACGTTGTCGCAACGTTGACAAAATGACGTTATCACATTGTGCGACGTCGCGACCCAATTTCAACCAAAAATCGACGTCATTACAAACGGACTCCTTGTTATTTAATCGTTAGCAAGTAACTATACGCGAATATATTGTAACTCACTAACTTCATGGCTGCATATAAAATGAAGAGCCTAATTTAGCATAATAAGATATTTTGTAACTAGTTTTGTCTTTATTGGACACGAATATTACATAATATTTTTCAGGGACGAACGGGACCGAAAAAAATGTCTGATGGATAATTTGGGACCGACTTTTCTGACCGATTCTCAATTTTTGGGGGGGTGTCACACCCCCCACACCCCCCCATAATGTGCGCCCCTGATAACACTTCTTTGTCTTTATCTTCTAACGTAGCGATACGTTTCGATTTTAAATCGCTTTTGATATACGCTATCTCTCCGCCACCCTGTTTATACTCGCGATCTTTCCGGTAAGTGATGTAGTTCCTGCCGATCGATATACTGGAGTTTGGAATATCACTCGAGAGCCAAGATTCTGTGACGATTGTTATTGTCACGTTGTTATTTTCTACAACTCCCTGCAGTTCGTCGATCTTATTAGTAATATGACAAGCGTTTGTAACAAGTAAGGATGGTATCGCAGATTTGATTTCAGTTGTCGTGGATATTTTAATGCAGTTACTAGGTACGTGGCCATTTCGTTGCTTTATATTTGCTTGTTGTTGTTCTGCTTCTTGCAACGTGTCAACTTGAATATTTAATTGACTTGACCTGTTCGTGATGTTCTGGACAAATAGCCATTTCTTATTACGGTCAGTAAATGTGACTATCTTAATAAGTTGCCTGTAACTATACTTCTTAGTTGTTGTCCACCACGTTGCCCTCTTCTCGCAGCTAACAAGTTATACGAGGCTAATTTTTCCCACACATAACTTGGCAAAGGCCGGTGAAATGATTCGTGACTGCCCTTTGAGATCTTGTTCAGGAACTTAGCAGAATTTCGTAGCAATACCAGGGTTTTTCTTGAGTAAACTAACATATTTAGAAACTTAGATGGTCCAATATGAGTTCCAATCGATGAACTTGTTAAAAAGCGGCAGTCTTATATATTAAAAGTTAAAAAAGTTCAGAGCTTAAACAAATGCAGCCACTCGAGGGGCAATTTACATTGTATCTTTGCTAGACATTGCAATGCTATAAGTTTGTCCGCATCAAGCGCACTGCCACCGTTGGCGTACTATATTATGCGCTGGACCCTTTCCTTGTTCTATACCAAACTAAACTGATTTCATTACTGTAGTGGCAAAACGTCAGTTGAAAACGCGAAGAAAAATAATTTGCGCAATGTGATTTGTGTGCTGTAATAATGTAATTTGATCTATTAAATCGAAGTCTCCCGCTTTCAGACCCGCAGACAAAATATATATCATGGTGACAAAGCAATGTTCTTCACACATGAAACTCGTTCGACTTACGGGAGGGGAAATGTTCATTAATTTAGTGATTTCGTTCCTCATACGTACAAAATCGCAAATCTCAGCGCAAATCTCCTAGTATCTTTGTGAAGCTTGTACGGTCTGAATCACCCTTAAATACATATTTGCACAAACGTGTTTCGACGTATTCGATGTTTCGTCGAATTATCACCCATCTGTCGCTTGATATATGAATCTACCTATATACATAGCGCGCTATTGTAATATAATTTTCAATCTTTGCGCCAAAATTTTAAGTATGTGAAATGTTTTCTTCCCTTGTTTGGATGGTTGCCATGCATAACCGCTGTCCCGGTGCTTACAAGCGCACTTAAAATGGCGGCCGTTCTTTACTCTTCGCGAGGAAAAACGCGTTTGCTTTGGAGGACGTGGTTATTGGTTAATGTTGCCTGGAAAATATATAGTTATATAGCGGGTACGTTGAAGTTTGTGAAACGTATTAGTGCGAGGTGCGAGCGAGTTAGTTAAAAGAAATATTCTTACAAAAAGCACCCCAGAAACTAATTGCTTATATACTGTCATTAATTTCTTGAAATCCAAACGATGTAGCACCTCGCACTAATACTATCTGAAATCTACAACGTATACTGTATCCACTTAATCAAAACTAGGAAGTTTTATCTCTGTTTTGGCGTCCTCCTGCATCGATATATTATTGCATGTTAGCATTGTTCATATCGTAGTCACGTGATCGTTTCCATGGCAACAAACATGTGAATCAGACACAGCTTTCGACGATTATTGTCCATACCAAAAAAAAAATTTGTGCTTTAAATATTAGATTTGTTATTGAATTTAATGTATTTTTTCTACTGCTTCTCGATGGACCCAGGCATTAATACACCTGAGAAACTGGTTTCTTGATTCGGAATCAGAATTTCTGATTCCAAATTAAACTTCCTACAGAATTACGGCTATTTTGACGGACGTCAATTCGGAATCAGAATTTTTTATTCCAATACTTCCGGCAGAAATACGGCTATTTTGTCGAACATCAATTCGGAATCAGAATTTCTGATTCCAAAATTTTCTGCAGAAATTCCGCCATTTTGGTGGACGTCAATTCGGAATCAGAATGTCTTATCCCAAAACTTTCGACAGAAATACGGCTATTTTGACGAAACATCAATTCGGAATCAGAATTTCTGATTCCAAATTAAATTTTCCGCAGAAATACGGCTATTTTGATGGACGCCATTTGACGAAACGTCAATTCGGAATCAGAATTTCTGATTCCAAATTAAATTTTTCGCAGAAATACGGCTATTTTGATGGACGTCAATTCGGAATCAGAATTTCTGATTCTAAAACTGCATGCAGAAATACGGCTATTTTGAAGGACGTCAATTCGGAATCAGAATTTCTGATCCCAAATCTTTCTGCAGAAATACGGCTATTTTGAAGGACGTCAATTCGGAATCAGAATTTTTGATTTTACGTTAATATTATATGATTTCATCGCTTTGTGCAAACTGGTTTGTTGACTCGGAATCAGAAATTCTGGTTCCATTTTAATATTATATGGAGCGTTTAATCCTTTGTGCAAACTGGTTTCTTGATTCTGAATCAGAAATTCTGATACCACTTTATATTATATGATTTCATCGCTTTGTGCAAACTGGTTTGTTTATTCGGAATCAGAAATTCTGATTCCATTTTAATATTATATGATTTCATCGCTTTGTGCAAACTGGTTTGTTGATTCGGAATCAGAAATTCTGATTCCACTTTAATATTATATGATTTCATCGCTTTGTGCAAACTGATTTGTCAATTCGGAATCAGAAATTCTGATCCACTTTAATATTATATGATTTCATCGCTTTGTGCAAACTGGTTTGTTGATTCGGAATCAGAAATTCTGATACCACTTTAATATTATATGATTTCATCGCTTTGTGCCTAATTCGGAATCAGAAATTCTGATACCACTTTAATATTATATGATTTCATCGCTTTGTGCAAACTGGTTTGTTAATTCGGAATCAGAAATTCTGATACCACTTTAATATTATATGATTTCATCGCTTTGTGCAAACTGGTTTGTTAATTCGGAATCAGAAATTTTGATACCACTTTAATATTATATGATTTCATCGCTATGTGCAAACTGGTTTGTTGACTCGGAATCAGAAATTCTGATACCACTTTAATATTATATGATTTCATCGCTTTGTGCAAACTGGTTTGTCAATTCGGAATCAGAAATTCTGATCCACTTTAATATTATATGATTTCATCGCTTTGTGCAAACTGGTTTGTCAATTCGGAATGAGAAATTCTGATCCACTTTAATATTATATGATTTCATCGCTTTGTGCAAACTGGTTTGTCAATTCGGAATCAGAAATTCTGATCCACTTTAATATTATATGATTTCATCGCTTTGTGCAAACTGGTTTGTTAATTCGGAATCAGAAATTCTGATACCACTTTAATATTATATGATTTCATCGCTTTGTGCAAACTGGTTTGTTGACTCGGAATCAGAAATTCTGATACCACTTTAATATTATATGATTTCATCGCTTTGTGCAAACTGGTTTGTCAATTCGGAATCAGAAATTCTGATCCACTTTAATATTATATGATTTCATCGCTTTGTGCAAACTGGTTTGTTGATTCGGAATCAGAAATTCTGATACCACTTTAATATTATATGATTTCATCGCTTTGTGCCTAATTCGGAATCAGAAATTCTGATACCACTTTAATATTATATGATTTCATCGCTTTGTGCAAACTGGTTTGTTAATTCGGAATCAGAAATTCTGATACCACTTTAATATTATATGATTTCATCGCTTTGTGCAAACTGGTTTGTTAATTCGGAATCAGAAATTTTGATACCACTTTAATATTATATGATTTCATCGCTATGTGCAAACTGGTTTGTTGACTCGGAATCAGAAATTCTGATACCACTTTAATATTATATGATTTCATCGCTTTGTGCAAACTGGTTTGTCAATTCGGAATCAGAAATTCTGATCCACTTTAATATTATATGATTTCATCGCTTTGTGCAAACTGGTTTGTCAATTCGGAATGAGAAATTCTGATCCACTTTAATATTATATGATTTCATCGCTTTGTGCAAACTGGTTTGTCAATTCGGAATCAGAAATTCTGATCCACTTTAATATTATATGATTTCATCGCTTTGTGCAAACTGGTTTGTTAATTCGGAATCAGAAATTCTGATACCACTTTAATATTATATGATTTCATCGCTTTGTGCAAACTGGTTTGTTGACTCGGAATCAGAAATTCTGATACCACTTTAATATTATATGATTTCATCGCTTTGTGCAAACTGGTTTGTCCATTCGGAATCAGAAATTCTGATCCACTTTAATATTATACGATTTCATCGCTTTGTGCAAACTGGTTTGTCAATTCGGAATCAGAAATTCTGATCCACTTTAATGTTATATGATTTCATCGCTTTGTGCAAACTGGTTTGTCAATTCGGAATCAGAAATTCTGATCCACTTTAATATTATATGCATGATTTCATCGCTTTGTGCAAACTGGTTTGTTAATTCGGAATCTTAAATTCTGATACCACTTTAATATTATATGATTTCAGCGCTTTGTGCAAAATGGTTTGTTGACTCGGAATCAGAAATTCTGATTCCATTTTAATATTATATGGTTTAATCACTTTGTGCAAACTGGTTTGTTGATTCGGAATCAGAAATTCTGATTCCACTTTAATATTATATGATTTCATCGCTTTGTGCAAACTGGTTTGTTGATTCGGAATCAGAAATTCTGATACCACTTTAATATTATATGATTTCATCGCTTTGTGCAAACTGGTTTGTTGATTCGGAATCAGAAATTCTGATTCCACTTTAATATTATATGATTTCATCGCTTTGTGCAAACTGGTTTGTTGATTCGGAATCAGAAATTCTGATCCACTTTAATATTATATGATTTCATCGCTTTGTGCAAACTGGTTTGTCGGAATCAGAAATTATGATTCCATTTTAATATTATATTCATCTCGTTGCTCTGTCGATTCGGAATCTGAAATTCTACATAGATTATATTTAGCTATTGTGTATGTAACTATTACAATACCTTTTTTACCTGTAAGACATAAAAGTTAAATAAATAATTGATTTGTGCAAATCGCTGTCTGTTTTGATAAATAGTTTGCAAAATTCAATATATATTTTCCTTTATAAACACGCAAAATAATTTTCCAGCTAATTACCCTAATTTCGTCTGAAAATACCTACTTTGGAATTTCCCAAAATAGTTTGGAACGCGTTATATATATATATATATATATATAGGTCATATTGAGCACTCTAACAGGATGAAAACCATTGTCGCTTATGCATTGTGCGCACGCTCACTGCTTGCAGTTTGAGCACTCTGGCATGGTTTTTGATGTCCCATATTTGTGTGGCATCAAGGGTGACTGTAAATAGCAGTTACCTTCATCCTGCTCATAGCACTACACTGATGAGGCCCAAAAGGCCGAAACGGTACCGTCTGTAGTTATATATATATATATATATATATTTATACAACAACTTTAGTATTTCTAGCAATTTGATTGGCCAAAACCTATGCGTTATTACAGTATAGATACACAGTTGACGTCACAGAGTCAAAACAAAATTTTGTTTTGTTTTTAATAAAACAATTTTTAACGTTTTTCGTTGTTGTTATTGCAATTTTTCTTTGTAAAATGGATGAAATGTTAGAGGAATTTATGCCAGACTGGTACAATGACGACTTTGATTTACAACTAGCACAAAATGTGGACGAATACGAAAAAAAAGTAGATTTGTGGGCGTCAATGACAACGATGTCGACCAAATTTTGACCGATTCGCATTCAAAATCTACGAAGTGACACACAAAGTGGGTTATTAAGCTATTTGAAGGTAAGAAATTTATTTTTGAGCAATATTTCAATGTATGTGTAATCCTTGTTGGTGATAAATTACTTTAATAAAGTAAACATTTCACTTTCAGACTGGCAGCGCGAGAGAGAAATGACAACATCGCTTGCGGAAATGTCGGACGAGGCTTTGGACTCGGCATTGGTTAATTTTATCTCGAAGCCAGAACCAGCAAGGGAGAGGAATACAGCCGTTCAGCCCTCCTGGGTTTCCGAAATTCAATTGAACGACACCTCAACAACAGCGGCAAAGTCGTGAAAATAAGCAAAAACCCTATTTTCACAAAAAGCAACAAAATGCTTGATGCAAAGCTGCGAATAAATCGCCGCGAAGGCAAAGAAAACGTGAAACATAAACCAGCAATAGAATCAACTGACCTGCTGAAAATCGAGTCTTCCAACTTCACGAATATGAACACACCTGCTGGTCTACTCAGAAAAGTGAGGTTTTACGTCTCTTTGTATTGGTGTCGTCGCGGGCGTGAAGGACAAAGAGAGCTAACAAGATGGAGTTTCGACTTCAAGCAAGATGACGACGGTCGTAGTTACGCTGTGATGACACATGAGGAATCCACCAAAAACCACCAGGGCGGAGAAAACAGCAAGCCATCCAGTGAAAAGGAGACCAGGTTGTATAGCGTTGGCAACAGTTCTGATGCATTTGCGTGTCTCCAACTGTACACCGAGAAGCTAAACCCAATGTGTGATGCGTTCTTCCAGCGGGCCAGATCAAATTACAATATCGCAGATGAAGTCTGGTTTGAAAACAAACCCTTGGGGGTTAACTATCTTGCAAAAATGATGAAATGTATCTCAACAGGCTGCGGTTTGTCTCAAGACTACTCAAACCACTCAGTGAGAGCTACGGCCATCAACTTATGGTCAGATGCAGACATTCCCGATAGACACATCACCTTCGTCTCCGGCCACAGCACCGAGCAGAGTCTGGCACACTACAGCAGAACGCCATCTGCTCCACAGCTTCAGAGGTTTTCAGACACAATTTCTGCCGCACTTTATGGTAATGAGATTCAGCCATATAGATTCCAAAGATCTGAACCGTTGTCAACAGTACTTCCACAGAACAACCAGCAGCTTTCAATTGCCAGCACACAAAACATGGTTGCCGTAACGGGTGCTTCCCTGACAAGTAACGCTTTTCCAACCGGTTTTTTCAACGCCTGTACCATCGGAAATGTTCAAGTATATATGGGCCAGCAAGATCCCACGCAGAAGAAAGCTGATCTACCATTTGAACGTTAAATATTTGCCCATGAACACCCAGGAACTTTGAACTAATCGAATGATTTGATTTCTTTGTATTATCTCAAATGTTTTCTTGTTTGCATAATTTATGCATGACGTACAGCTTGAAGTATTAGCGAATCAGAACTGTTGTGTTTCTTTCATTAACCAATCAGGTCACGTTATTTGTATAGATCACTAATGACGTAATTAAACATGATTTTCATTTTTTGATGATTTTTTTACCCCGTAATTTCCCTCGTCCACTTGACGATTTAAGAATGTTAAAGTTCGGAAAATGTAGTATTTGATGTATAAAACAAATAGATTACATTTTTCCGTGCGTGTGTACTGTAATAGATGCACAGAAGACGTCATAGCGTGTAAAGAACAAAAGTCACGGCACTCGCCCCGGCGGCTCGTGCCGTACTTTGTGGTTCTTTACACGCTATGACGTCATCTGTGCATCTATTACAGTACATGCACACGCACGGAAAAATGTAATCTATTTGTTAAATATATATATATATATATATATATATATATATATATATATATATATAGATATATAGATATATATATATATATATATATATATAAAAGTAGAGTGCTGCGTAGACAGTGTTTTGAATATATAGCAAAGTGAAAAGGTGGTAAACTGCCAAGAATTTAGTGACGAGATACTGACGTTTCGAGCTGAGCCCTTCATCAGAGTAAGACGAGATGAAATAAAATAAATAGGGCTTATATAATGCCAAAAGGGTGTCACAGGTAGAAAGTAGCCGCCAATCAAATGCACGGGAAATAAACTAACTAATAATTAATGAGATGGGAAAAGTTAAATAATTTGCTATTTTTAAAGTCGGTCAATAAGCAGACTGAGGGGGTGGGAAAAATGACAGGTCCAATATTCAAGGGGATTAGGCGATAATAATAGAAACAAAGACTTGAAAAGCAATGAAAGTGCATAAGCTAATAATAAAAAGTTCCAAGCAAACTAAAATAATAAAAAACTTTTAGGAAGTTAAATAAAAGAAAAACGTTCGTTAAGACCAAGAGGATGTGTGGTGCCAAGTTTAAAAATGAGACGCTTCTCTTGCCGCTTGCGGTTATCGTTGCCACCGGAAATGGGAAGGATGGCACAGACTTTCATGTCTGAAACCAAATGGTTGGAGCTGTTGAAATGGCGGGCTACAGGTTTTTCACCATCATTGATCCTCACGGAACGAAGATATTCAGCAAACCTGTCTGAAAGGCGTCGCCCAGTTTCACCGATGTAGATTTTAGGGCATTTATCGCAAGAAATGCAATAAATTATGTTAGTGGACGTGCATGAAAAAGCATGACGGATTGTGTGGTCGAATTTGGGGGCAGTAATAACTGTAGTGGGATTGAGAAAAGCGCATGTGTTACAGCGGGAACGGCCGCAAGAAAATGTTCCCGCTGGTGCCGAGATATTTTGTTAAAGGGCACTATGTACTAAGGAGTCACGAATGTTTTTATTACGGCGAAAAGATACCAAAGGGTTGTCGGTGAAAATTGCAAATGATTTAACTTTTCCCATCTCATTAATTATTAGTTAGTTTATTTCCCGTGCATTTGATTGGCGGCTACTTTCTACCTGTGACACCCTTTTGGCATTATATAAGCCCTATTTATTTTATTTCATCTCGTCTTACTCTGATGAAGGGCTCAGCTCTAAACGTCAGTATCTCGTCACTGAATTCTTGGCAGTTTACCACCTTTTCACTTTGCTATATATATATATATATATATATATATATATATATATATATATATATATATATATATATATATATATATATATATATATATATATATATATATATATATATATATATATATATATATATATATATATATATATATATGATACATTTTTCGTGAGAAATGGATCCCTGCCGCGGCAACATTATCACCCTCGCTTCGCTTGGTCGCTTCGCGATCTCGCTTGCGAGGGGATTGAGACGCGTAGTTGTCTTTTAGACTCGCAAACTTTCGTTGTGCATTCGCAGCATCTCAAAACCATGCATTAGCAAATATTTCTTCGTACCCATAAATGAAACAACATCTCACTTCGTGTTTCCTTCGCTTTTGTGACTTGGCGTCAGGCTATTCTAAGATTCTATTACAAGACCTCAAAAATGTGCATGTTAGTTGATCGTTGGCCACTCTTGCATCAAGGCCCGTACCATACCCTAATAGCGATTAGCTATTGGCGGGTAGCAGTTATAAGCCTGGTAATGTGTCATGTGGCGGTTTCTAGCCCGACGGAAAACGATGCCTCTTCCACCGTCATCAGTATATAGACCTTGGCGTCTGAGCTGTAGACCTATGAGGCTTTTGACGTATAATCGGTAACAGCTACTAGCAAACAATCGTCTCTCCGCAAAATTATCTATAAGATCATCGGTTGGCCGAAATCGACGGCAATAGATTCCAACCTGCTTCCTATAGGTTACCATGCAGTATTCCTTGCCACGGTAAACGGGCATGAAAATTAGGCATTGTCAGATTACATGATTATCGTTCGCAAACCAAATGCCTGCCCTACCTAACATTTTAATTAGTTATGATATATAGTCTAACAAAATAATTATTAACATATATAGCCTAGTGTTACAGATACAGAACAGTGTGAGGATTTGAATTGAAAAGTTGCTATTTTGAAGTACTTGAATTTCATTTAAAAATTAAATGCTTTTAATTTTATTGCTCCTACAAATATTTACTCGTGTTTTCGATAAATCACAAGGCTTTTTGTGTCTTTGGACATTCACTGTATTTTAACCAAATAATTAACAACTAATGATGAGCAACTTACAGTCCTTCAAGGTTTGGTGTATACTTGAACAGGTTCTCAGAAATTTCAGATATGTTGTTGTTGTTCAAACCTCTAGATTAAAGGTAAAACACAGCAAGGAGATAGTTAATCAATTTTATCTAGGATGGGTAGTATGAAAATATCGGATAAGTTACGAATATGGTAAACTAACACGGAATCAATCTGCTCCCCAGTCAGATTTCTTTGTCCTCCGCAAAAACTAACGCAAACCTAAAAACTATTTTGGTAGATTTTAAGTGCATTTTCTATATAGTGTTTCCGTAGTCTGCATATATTTTCAATCAACATTCTTTCTTGGATGTGTGCCCCTGCATTGTCCAAGTAAAGCCGTTTATTATAGCCTACCACCACCCGCTATATAACGTCGAGGATTGTTCTGGTGTTTCTTCTATATATTCAAAATAAAATGTAATCCCCTCGCCCGGCGCGAAGCGCCGGCCGAAGGCCTGAGGGCGAGGGTGCTAATATCGACCGGCGTGTAGTCCCTTATCACGCGATATCCAAGGGGATCCTAGATCTAGGATCCAGTTTATAGGTATATATATATATATATATATGATCAACCGTCCTCATGCGCGGCATCGGAAAATGTGGCCCTGGTAACTAGATATAGACAGAAGCTGATTGGTAGACCTCTGCATTGGAATTATATTTAAATTGCAACCGTCTCATGATTGCGAATGCAAAAATTGAAACGGTATTGAAACGGTTTTTTTGTGCGTTAAATTTGGCGTAATTTAAATTTAAATTGACGCCAGCGCGACAAACCGCTTTCCGGAAGAAAGCCGCCATTTGCCGACGGCGAAATTTATATTGCCATAAAAACCAGCCATTTTGTCTAACATTAGTTAGAGATTAGCAGCTGATTTCAAGCAGAAACTGTAGTGTTGAAGGACAAGATAATCAAAGACAGACACAAGTAAAAGGTAAAAGGACTATTATAATTTAATATGTACATTGTGATTGTCACGGCGACTCACCGGTCCGACTGTGTTGAGCAATTAATTTGCCTTTTCTGCATAGTTTTTTTTGGTTAGGGTTAGCAATTTGGTTAGGATTAGGGTTAGGATTTTGGTGATATTTACCCGCATTTCGTTGAATTCTAAGAGACTATAGCGTCGTACAGCTACCGTACGAGTAGCCATTACCTTCGGTTAAGTTCAGTTCAGTGCTTTTTGACTTGACTCGCTAATTTTAATGTAATTTAAATAATTGCACACTGTATTGTGTATTTGCTCCAAGCTCCGAAATCTAATAGACACATTTTGAAATACTTAACAGAGAGATTTGGGGAAATTTGAAGGTGTGTAATGTTTTGAATTTTCAAAACATATATGTACTGTATATTGTATAATATTTTGACAGTTGGAATTAAATCCATGCAGTGTATTAAAAATCAGGCTTGGACTGCACTTTGTGGCACAAGATGGCACAATGGCCATGAGTCCTAGCCTGTTTAAAATATATACCATTTGTTCTTTATAATACTGCAGAATAGTAAGTGGTAGTACAAATTTTGGAATTGCATGTACAGTATGTTTATTATTTGATTAAAATTATAAATACTATATGCTTGATAATTAGCCTATATATACAGTAGTTTAGGGTGAATAAACATGCATACTATTGCTGTGTTTATATGACCTGGGCCTGGCCTACAATTTTGTAGCATACTTAGTATATACACTGCTGTAGTGAATAAGGGAGAGCTTGGGGGGAAACAGACGATACAGTACATGGATGATTGTCAAGCGAGATCATATCCTCAGAAAAATTATTCTGTGTCCCGGACGGGGATAACTTTCTCATTTCCAGTGAGATGCTCTGACCATTGACCTACCAAGACTCAGATGGTGAGTGAACGTTACATTGATGTACTGATTCTATTGATATAACAGCAGTGTATATATTAACACACCCAATCATTAGTCATTACTGAAATATATAGTAACTGCTGTGCATAGGCAGTACATATATCATTAGAACCAGTGCATCATTGTAACCTCTCTCCATCTGAATCTCAATGGTTAGAGGCCGTCACTGGCAATAAGAAGGTTATAATTTTTTCAACCAGGAATATTATGTTTCTGACGATATGATCTTGACGTCCATGTTTTGTATACTGGCATGTATTCCATATATAATCTGTGTTTACAGTACTCCACCCATTATGGAACATGTTAGACCTACAAATATACTTAGCTGGCCTAGTGGGTCACAACTTATTCTGTCAATGTAAAATACAGCTTATTATTATTATGTTCACATAGGGTATGTTGACACTGTCACTACTATGTGTGTTAGCTAGATCATTGTCGACAAGCAGACCAGGCATGGCATTCTGAATGTAGGTTATAATATATATGTGCACAGTGATATAATTTAGATACTATAGTACACAATGCCATATATATGCTTTGTTACATGGCAAATATGGTATCTGCAATCTGCATTACACTGTAAATTTTAGGGAGTAAAATTTACTCTTGTGCGGGTTAAAAATTACTCCCGCAAAAGGGGTAACCTGAAACGGAGCAAAAATTACTCCCGTTCGGGGGTAAAAGTTGGGGGGATAAAGTGATAAACGGGGGTAAAAAATAAAATGGAGTAATAATTACCCCCTTTGGAGTGTTAATATACGGGAAGCTGGAGGATAAAAGCTAGTGGGGTAAAAATTACTCCTCTTCTCACTGTTGTATTAAGATATTAAGATGGCATCGTAATGGCGACTTTCATAGAATCAAGTTTTGATTCAGACATTGTCAACTCCATCGATATCGTGGTGACGGTTCGTGTGTTTGCGCCAAGAGTAATATCTTCTAAACGTTGCATGTCGTGCAACCGTCCGATGGCAGTGTTAGACATAAGCAGTGTTAATTCGGGTCATTACGATGGCATCGTCCGATGTGCAGATTGAGAACTGTTGCTGAAAGGTCTTAGCCGAAAATATTCCAAGACCAAGGCATCTATACAGTCGTATAGTCATACGAACACGCGCGCGCGTCATCACAGAGCGCTCTACCGTGCAACATATCTTAATTTTTGCGTGAATCAATTCGTATCAGTGGAACATCTGTTTGCCATATGTTTTTATTTAAGGGTAGATCTAATTTTGTTAGATCCAACTACCATTAATTCCTGCGACTAGAATGATGTTTGATATGCAGCGCTATTGATTAACCAGGAATTAATATAAACAATAAAAATTGGTGCGCATTTATATGGCCTTTAGTTTTCGTATGTACAGTACATCCTCTCTTGCACTGCGAGTTTAATATTAGCGTTTCATTTTTGTCGTGATGTTGAGATAGACAACATCCTTACGCTAATTATTTGTCTGATTTGGTGTATCCGCCATCAGTCACACCATGCACGTATTTTTTACTAAAAACCTATTATAGTTATGAATTTATGGTGTCAAATAATATTACAATATCCTTCTGTCCTAACCAAGTATCCAATCATTTCTTCATAAATATCTTGGTGCGCAATTGTTAAACCATTTAGTCATGAAGTCCAACCCTCTTCTGTTGTATGAACCAATCGGAATGCATGAAAAGATTTGGCGCTCGATTATGATAAAAAGATATTAGAGGACGATAATCTGATCATTGTCTTTGTCACTGGAAGCCTACTAGTTGAGACGTATTGATTTGAATACCTTCTTCGAACGTGTATCGAGCTAATACAAAGGTAAGCGCAAGTATTATGTTATTACTTCGTAATATATATTCTTGTGTGTTCGATATGTATATATATATATTATTGTGTGTGAGATTGCATGTCAGTAAATAACCTCAAAGTTGTTCAAGCCGATTTTCTAACTCATGCGCGCGCGTCTCCCTTAGTTATACCATGCCGCCCATACGTTAGCTAGCTATAACATTGCTTCTTATACTAAGTGATAAAGGCGAAAGACTATATAATGATAAGCATGGGTTTGTTCAGCACGGATAGCTTATCCGGCGGATAAGTCATAGCGAGTGAACAGTTATCCTATTGAGTCAGCTATATCCTTTTGTCCATGCTTGAACAAAATTTCATTCCCATACTGAAAAAGTCAAATATATGGAAGGCTTTCCCCCTATGTCTATGGATTCATTTTCAAAAAGCCGATTTAACCGCGTTAATTAGCATATTTACACATAAAGTAAAACTTGAAAATGATCGTTGACGTGCAGATTTCGTTTGTTACTGTTGAGACTGACAGATAGCAGTGTACATGTTTTACGAACTAACACACATTTATTAGCACCATTTATACGTATGTATATACCGAGAGACATAAGACGCGAGTTATATTATACCGCGACTTCGCGTCTTCGTAATTCCGTCTTATTTCAATTCACACGTATATGTGTGCCATGTGGCTCTGGCTCAATATAATGATTAGAGCGTCTTATCACGGTAATCAGAAGGTTACTGGTTCGATTCCCGTCAGGGATTTTATATGAACTTGAAAGGTTGTTAAAAATATATGATGTTATAGAAATAAAGACTAATATTTAAGCTGAGCTCATGCTGTGTATTAAAGTCAGTGGCGGCGTGAAATGAAAATTGAGTAGGTGTTTTAATTTTAAAGAATTTCCCGTGGGCGATTAATTAAATCGTCGTCAATGACATAAGACAAGCATCTAGCAAACTGCCAAAATGCATGCGAATGAATCCAGTAATTTCGCTTACCTTTTGCTCTTAGGTTACTTAATATTATAATGTTACAGTATTTTTAAACAAAATGGTATGACATTTTTCTCATTTATATTTAATTATTATATATATTTTCAACCATATATAAAAAATATAGATTTGCCTGTGAAATCGAACTTGCAATTGACAATTTTCTTAAAGAAGAAAAGGCAGTTACTAGCTAGTGAATGGAGTTACTATATAGTGAAACTATTGCTGCACTCGAGGATCATTATTATTGAGGTAATGTACATACGTAACAAAAATATTTATAAAAGCTCTAATATCATTGTCATTGACATTGATGCGCGATTATGTCTTTTTATCTTCGAAAAATATTCCTCAACGTATACGCAGATTAAAACAGATCACCTGCAGAAAGGCGTACTCGGAGATCATGGGTACGAGATTTTGTCCTACCATTTTATGATGTCAAAACTCACTATATTATTAATAATTATTAGGATATATTGATATTAAGTCTAAGAAATGGAATTGAAATCACTGTCCACGTGCTGGAGTTTTGAGTTGGCACGACTTGAAACAGAACGTTGAGGCGGCACGCCTTGCGAGTGGAGAAATTTCAATTTCATGATGAAGTTTGTTGCTGTGCTGGAGTTTTGAGTTGGCACGACTTGAAACAGAACGTTGAGGTGGCACGCCTTGCGAAAGTGACAAACTTCATTACATCTCCTTAGGACTTTTTAGAAAATATATCATGTATATAATATTTAAAACCAGTAACACGTGCATGTGGTCATGTAGGCAATTAGTTTCTAACACTGATATATACTGTATATATATATATATATATATAAATATATATATATATATATATATATATATATATATATATATATATATATATATATATATATATATATATATATATATATATATATATATATATATATATATATATATAGGTAATAGGTAATATATTATAGGTAATATTTGGCATTTCACTCGATCAAACTACATGTTGAAAGGATTTATGGTGAAGGAAAATTTCGAGTGTTGGAATACATACATTTTAAGACCAAACCGGGACCAGTTGCGAAAAATGCAACTTAGCGGCCTTCCGGTAGGAATTGAACCCGCGACTCTGCGATTGCTAGTGCAGTGCTCTGACCACTGAGCTACGGAAGCCGTTGCCGAGAGCCTAGTCACGAGTTCTGTATATATGGTGGTAATGCCGGGATAAGATTCTGGGTATATTATAGGTAATATTTGGCATTTCACTCGATCAAACTACATGTTGAAAGGATTTATGGATATTATATATATATATATATATATATATATATATATAATATATATATATATATATATATATAGGTAATATATATATATATATATATATATATATATATATATATATATATATATATATATATATATATATATATATATATATATATATATATATATATATATATATATATATATATATATATATATATATATATATACATATATATATATATATATATATATATATATATATATATATATATATATATATATATATATATATATATATATATATATATATATATATATATATATATATATATATATATACATATACTATATATATATATATATATATATATATATATATATATATATATATATATATATATATATATATATACATATATATATATATATATACCAAAGGAATGTTTACAAGTTAAATCACAAACAGCGAAACAAGCCACGGAAAACATGGTAACTTCATGCTCTCAGACTGGTAAATTGAAATCGAGACCTAACTCAAAAATTGAAAAGTCATTGCAGAAAAAGCTAGACGACTGCAACGTTTCAGAGAAGTTTATGTATGTCCCATGCTTATGTCTCAATACGTATGTCTCTAGACATTGTCCGAACTCTCTCGAACCCCTGAGAGACATTGATGATCACACCGTTAAGCGTTTACTATATTTCACCTGGGTGAGGTCAACACTTGAATATGCTAGTCCAGTATGGTCTCCATACAAGAAACGTAACATGAACAAAATTGATCAGGTGCAGCGCCGCGCCTCTCGGCTTATTTTAGGTCGTGAAGTAGATTACAAGAACAGGCTTGAACAACTTCAGCTTCTTCCTCTGTACATGCGTAGGGAAATCACAGATCTTGTCTTCCTTTTTAAAATGATTCATGGCTTAGTAGACATGCCACGTGGTTTAATTTCTTGGAGAAGTACGGGTCGTTGTCTGCGTAATATTGATGACTTGACTCTTATAGTACCTTATGCCCGTACAGATGTCTTTAAGTGTTCTTATTTCGTTCGTGTCACTAGGCTCTGGAACTCTCTCCCATACTCTATACGTGGCATTAACACCTTGTCGTTTTTTAAGAGGCTACTTTCTCAGCATTATTTCAAACTTTTTTCTGTTGCTTTTAATCCATAGTTTTTGCTGTTTTCGTATAATTTCGTTATGTCTTACTCTTTGATTTCATATTAATGTTATATGTTATTTGTATTTGTAAAGGGTGACCAATCCTGAGGGAATCTTGAATTCTGTTTTTGGTTAACCCTAATACATTCAATTTTTAGTTGTAATACTGTAATTGATATGTATTATAAATTCTAATAAATAAATAAATAAATAAATTAAACGGATCTCCTTGCATCGATATATACAAGTTTTTACATAAAATATGTATGTTTCCTTATGTTTTATATAGTACATGAAACGACGTGTGCAGTACAAGTGAACAAGTCATGTCGAGGGAGAAAAGTTATGTAACGTCTCAAAGTGCGCGTTGGACTCAGCCCTGTTTACGTTACACTCTGCGTACTATCGGTGTTTAATATGAGCTATCCAACAAAACGGAAGGACACGTTTATTTTTATAGATTCGGTTTATTCAGAAAGGCAGCTGTAAAAAGGATTTGGCAGCAAAAATGTGTTTCTGTTTCACATAATAATACATGATATATTTTGTATATTATTTGGATTAATTTGGTACATTATTTTATAAAATTTAATATTCCGAAATGGCGGCCAATTTAATATTTTTTTAGATGCATGGAGTAAATTTTATCCCTATAAATTACCGCCTTGTTTGGAGTAACTTTTACCCCTTAAATCTTTACCCCTTTGTAAGGGGTAAAAACTACACCAATTTGAGAGGGGTAAAAAGTGGGGTGTTTGTGCGACAAACATTTACCCCCACTTTTCGGAGTAATTTTTACTCCCTAAAAATTACAGTGTAGGCATTATTATTAGTAGTATTATTGTTAATGCATTATTATTAGTAGTATTAATAATAATAATAATAATACAATAATATTTATACAGGATAGCCCCTTCAATGCTAACAGTACACTGGTATCAATATATGGGGGTCTTGTTTTCTAACAAATTACAGTTGTTACAAATTTGAACACATATTCACAAATGTACAGTACAATGTTACAAAAAGTAATTTTAACTCAGAAGTTGTATATCCTTCACATATTGTCAATTAAGGTAATAGGTAATGGTGCTATAACATGTATGAACAGATTAATTGAAACATGGAAAATAGCTCTTTAGTGGTAGATATGATGTAAAAATGGCATGGAATTTCCTAACTAGCATTACACAATGTAACTTGCTTCTAAAACAAGAGGTACAAAACTTGGGATTTCTATTAACCAATCAGTTTCAAGTCCCGACTTAGGAAAGATCAGTTTCCCTGACATGCCTAGAGACCTCTGATTATGACCATCAATATTTAGTTATCCATATTCCTGCCAGCTCCACATCACAGTAGTCGAATGTGGGTAGAATTATCAACTTACTGTTACTAAATACTGCATTGATTATTTCGTGAGTCATCAATATTGTAATAAAAGTAATTTCTTTCTTAGTGATTGATGGTAGAAACAGCAGTAGACCCCCACTATTCTGTTGCTGCACTCAAAAATTAAAAGGTTTGGACTGCATGTATTTATTTTGATGTCCTATGAAACAATTAAATTCAGACAATACAAAGCTGAGAGATATTGTCCACTGAAAATTTATTTAGTTTGGCAAATGAAGTGGCTATTATCTAATTTAGAACCAAAAGAAGTACTGTACTGTAAGTTTCAAACAGCAATTTGGCGAGGGGTTGTTGCGTATACGTATTTCTAGTAAATATTATAATAATCCCCTCGCCCGGCGCGAAGCGCCGGCCGAAGGCCGAAGGCCTGAGGGCGAGGGTGATAATATCGACCGGCGTTTAGTCCCTCATCACGGGATTCCAGGCGTAATGTAGAGTCACTTTCAGTTTATTTATATATCGTCAGGATCAACGTCGTCGATCATGCGCGGCATCGGAAAATTTGGCCCTGGTAACTAGATATTGTAAATATCTGCATTTGAATCAGAATATTTACTATTGAACCGTAAAAGAAAAGTACGTGTTTTGTCAGGTTATACGGTGAATGAAGATTTGTGTTCAAAAAGATCGTGAAAAGGCAGTGAAAATGCAATATATCGTCGTCGGAAGATGTCAAGTTCGTAAATCAAGTTTTATACGTGGCGTCAAAACTAAAGGTAAACCCGTTTTCGGTTTTTTAAACCTGTTAATCAGTTACAAAGATCGTTTTGCAAACATGTCTGAGTATGTTATTCAGGCTTTTATTTGATGTGTAGCATGATTTTCTAGAGTTAATAGTTCAAAAGATATGGTCGTCTGAATATCTAAAATATTTACTCGGATTTTGTCAAATCCAATCCAAGCGTCGTCGCTTTTTTCAAGCTGTTAGCTATCAGTTACAAAAATATTTTTGTAGGTATGTCAGAGGCTGTTAATCAAGCTTTCATTAGATATGTAGAATGAGTTCTTAGAGTTAGTACTTCAAAAGATATTGTGGTCGGAACATTTCACTTTTGGCATGTCGTCATGGCAACCGAAATTTAACATTAACATCAACCCAAGTCAGTTTTAGGGTTAGGATTAGGGTTCACACTAGGGTTAGTGATTATTTGAATTTCGGTTTGTTCATATATCGAGAAAGCGCCAATCAGACATCACGAAATCACTCTTTGAAGGGCTTTCGCTCGAAATTGAATTGTCCTTACACACGATATACCAATAAATTATGTGCTTTATTATAATATTGCAGATACAAATTTTGAATGGCAGATTTTATACCATTATTTAAATTATTCATCCACAATGGAATAATTGCAATACTTGATAATTAGCCTATATAGTGAGTACCAGTACTGGTGGTAAGGATGTAAAAAAGTACAGATTATAGTTGTGTTTATACTGCAAGTCTATAGGACTAACCAGCTGGACCAAACTGCCTGGACGCCACCTTGGGCCTAGACTATTAAAGTCAGTAAAATGTAAGCCAAACATGCACCACACTGGTTATAACAATCAACTGTGTTTATGCGCTCATCTGATGACATGCTGGTCTGGCCAATGGCTTAGTGTGTTTGTGTAAACACCTTTGTCCTGTATTAGGCCTAGACAATGCTAGTCCTAGGCTTGCAATGTATATATTTACACAGCTTTTGTAGGATATATACTATATATAGATACTGTATAATTGGGTAGGTTAACACTCACTGTGTCAGTGGAACACATTAGGGATTAAACAACTGGTATCATCTCACTGACAACAAGCAGCTGAAGGGAATTTCATCTTGAATTAATGATATATTGGTGAAATAATTAGATTAAGCATTGTTCTTTGTTGCATATTATGGACTTTTGTCATTTCATCTTTTTGAAATGTGTTACCAGTACTTGAATACCATTGAAATACTGGTACATGTATGCATAATTATATAATATAATAAGATTATATATTAATAAAAGCAACAGAAGTCTTCTAACAGAATAAAAGGTTTATCGAGCTTATCAATATATAGTCAGACAACACTCATTGTAAAACTCAAAAATTAGCTGATATAGAGTATACTGGTGTCTTGTAATAAGGATGTAAAAAATTACAGACTTTAGCTGTGTTTACATATATTGCAAGTCTATAGGACCAACCGGCCAGCCACAACCTGGGCCTGGCTTACATTTTATTGAAACATACACCATACTGGCTATAACAATCAGCATTTACGCTCATCTGATATTATGGCATATGCCCTTCTGGCCAATGGCTTAGTGTGTCTGTTTAAATTCACCTTTGTCCTGGATAGTAGGTTTGGACAGTGCTAGTCCTAGGCTTTCAATGTATATTTTTACACAGCTTTTGAATGATAAATACTGTATAATGTATAATTGGGTACGTTAACACTCACTGTGTCAGGGGAACATGTTAGGGATTAAACAAGTGGTGTCACCTCACTTACAACAAGCAGCTGAAAGGAATTTCATCCTGAATTAATATATATATATATATATATTGGTGAAATAATTAGATTAAGCAATATCGTTCTTTGTTGTATATTATGGGCTTTTGTCATTTCATTTTTTGAAATTGTGTTACCGGCAGTTGAATACCATTGAAATACTGGTACATGAATGTGTATAATTATATAATATTGATAAAAGTTAAGAAACAGAAGTCTTCTAAAATAATTAAAGGTTTATCAGGCTTATCAATTTGGTCTAGGATAAATTTAGGTATGGAATCTTTTGGTATCTGCTACTAACAATTAGACAATAAGGAACATGCAGATTACATTATTACAGTAGGGTACATGTATCTTCTTATACTGACAATTAGACAATAAGGAACATGCAGATTACATTATTACAGTAGGGTACATGTATCTGCTTATACTGACAATTATGCAATAAGGAACATGCAGATTACATTATTACAGTATGCATGTATGTACAAGGTTACGCAGTCTCGTGAATACAATTGTACTTTGAGTAAAATTATGAGTATGCCACTGTTACTGTAAACATGCATGTTGAAATTTATTATTAAAAGCATAACTGACATAATTAACTTTAATTATGCAATATATAATTAATACAATTATTATTTAAATTAATAATTATTAAAATTAATTATTAATTTCAATAATCAATAGTTACACAATTGGTTTCCAACCCTGCCTGCGAGACAATTGTGTTGGCAGACTTTCCCACTTGGGTTCTGTTCAGTACACTACCCACAAATTGCACCCAAAAAATAAACAGTTTGAAAATCTGTTCAGTTTGGCAAACAGTAAGCGGGCGAGGGGTTGTTGCGTACACGTAATTCTAGTTTTATGTAAAAATAATGATCACAACAATTGAATCACGCACGTTTTGTAGGCGACTCACTGACATGGCTCTTGACTTGAACACTGAAATTTCCTATTTTCCAGATATTTTGTGAAAAGATATTCTGATATTTTTTCAGATATTAAGTCAGTCAGATTTAACAGGACAAGAAGGTGTAGTGAAGTAAATGAAAATGGAAAGAAGGTTTAGTGTAGTATAAGGAATGGAAAGGAATAGAAGGAATAGAAATGGAAGGGAATCGAAAGGAAAATAGAGGAATGGAAGGGAGTGGAAGTGAGTAGAATGGGTTGGAAGAGGATGGAATGGAGTGGGAGGGAGGGAGTGGAATGGCAGGAAATGCAATGGGAGGGAGCCGTGGAAAGTGATGGAAGGCAGTGGGCAGCAATAACAGGAAATTAAATAGAAGGGAGTGGAGGGGCAGGAATATGAAATGGGGGGGGGGGGGGGGGGTAATCGGAGAGAGTTTGATAATTGTTTGGTAGTGTAAGGTCATCGGTTGGCCGAAAGTGACGGGAAAATCGAAATCCTAATCGTAACACCCGCCTAGAGTTTCATCTTAAACCTAACCCACCTGCTCTCCTAGGATCAAACTATTGGCGAGATTTAGGATTAGTTTTAGGATTTCGGTTAAGTTTAGTGTTATTATTATGACTAGGGTTATCCGATCAGAATATTCACACCTACACCAGACCATTATTACAAATCTATTAGCAAGATCTCACTTGGAAGGTAGTGGATGGGAAGGGAGGAACGGAAAATAAGTTGGAAAGGGATGAACGTGGAATCGAACAGAGGGAGGCAGGGCAAGAGAAGTGAGTGATGGTGATAGAGGGGGAGGACGGAGAGGGAAAATTTGGAAGGTTGAGGAAAGTGAAGGAAAGGACAAAGGAAAGAGTAGATGATGGGTTAAGAAAGGGAAAGCTTGAGTGAATGTAGAATTAAGATAATTCCGGCCAGAGGTTGTGCAATGTCGTAAGGATTTCCATTGCGCCTGGCCTGGTAACGAACGTAGTTCGCGCGCAAACCCGCTCAAAATGGCAAATTTATCAGAATACAGATCTTCCAAGTCTGTTCGTTAAATTATGTAAAAGTTGATGCTAAATTATATATACACTTATCAAATAACCTTTTGAAAAAGCTAAGTCTGTTCTGATTGGCTAAAAGCCATGTTTCTATAACTTTATGGAACACTGAAATTTTCCCTGCATTTTTAATTCGACGAAAAGCTGCTCAAACGTTTTTAAATAGTTTAGAAATGTAAACTTTTGATCTTTTAAGACATCATTCATGTATCTCTTGCTTGCACAATTCAGGCGCATATAACAGCTTCTGAGAGCGATTTTTGCGTAATTAAGGAGAATTTATATTTTCATAATAAATTAACCTTTGCCACTTTTCAATTGGTAATTTTATAAAATAAATATAATTATTTTCCGTATTCCCATACGTTGTGTAAGATTGCGAGATCTCGCAATCGCGTGGAAACACTTGCCTTTCGTGCTCGTGTTCAAACTACGATTTGTCTTTCTCACAAACTTCCACTCTAGTTTCTATAACTGTATGGAAACACTGAAAATGTTTACTATTTCTTAAACTTGACATGGCAGTCTTTCTTGAAAACTCACCAAAAATCAAGCTCGAAGGGAAAATAATTAAGTCTTTTTGAGGTTTCCGTATTGAAATCTTATTTGTGTTCTGTCATTTTTGTGCTCGCGGTTGAGTCTTGGAATCTGGACCGAACGAAATACTGCGAATGGAAGACTGCGAAGGTAAGCGACGAAAGATCGCCACTTTGTTTTCACTTTTGCTGGAAATTGCTGCTGCTGTTGGGATCCTTTTTGTCAACGTATCGTGTGCCATATTTTTGTTTTCACTTTTGCTGCTGCCTGCTGTGGGATACTTTTAGTCAACGTATTGCGTGCAACGGCAAGTACACTTTTATTAAATACTCTGAAGCATCATCCAACATATTCTCGGTCAAGTACGTGTGAAAATCAAGCCGTTGTGCGACTGATATTCTTGTTAAAGCAAGCTGTTGTGCCACTAATCATCGGAGTACATTCAGTAACAAACGTCGTTGCATGATCCTCGTGTAACGACTGGTAAGCATTTCTACTGATCGGAAAATTGCAACTAACGAACAGTGTAAAATGGTCCAAAAAGCTTCCAAATATTCTTTCGGAACAACTGCACAATACAATGCCAATTTTTCAAGCTTTATCTAAATATAAAGGCTCCATGGCTCCACTACACTCTAATTGCACTAATTGAACCCATATATAACCTAGTCAATGTAGACAGTCTACATTACATTAACAAATAACCGCTAACCCCAAAACAACAAAGATTCTAATCCACCGCCTCGAGTTTTCTAACCCTAACCTGTTAGTTATAACAAAACTCATTAGGCAGGACCCTAATGTACTATTAAGTGTTAAGTAATTTTTATGCACTCTGTTGCTCCGTGGCTCCACAGCTCCGTGGCTCTACGGCTCCATACTGACTGAGGAGCCACGGAGCCAGTCTCAAAAGTAATGTCTCAAAATTAGTGGCATTGCATTATGCAGTTTAGCCATTCTTTCCAATGGGACGTAAAGCCGTTTGTTGAAAATATCACCAATATATATATCAATATATATCATTCAATGCTCCAGAAGTTGTTGCAATATTGTAAAATACAAATTGATCTCAATATTTGTGATGAGCTGAGATTACCACACAAATCTTAGAAATTGATACCATCAATATTTTATTTGGACCAATAAGAAATTGCTATAGAGGTACAATAACAAATAAACATTGTTGGGATATTGTTGATTTGTTGAGTTACAGTAATATATTCAGTCACATTGAATTATTTATTTTAATATAAACATTGTTGCGATATTGTTGAGTTAATACTTTCAGTCACATTGAATTAGTTTTTTTACTCATTCCTGTCCAAGGGCTTTCCATGAGGTGAATAAAATACTAAACTGGACCCATTTGGACAGGAAAGAGTTAATATAATATTGTTGGGACATTGTTGTATTAATGTTTTCAGTTACATTGAATTAGTTTTTTTAATATAAACGTTGTGTTGATATTTTGAGTTACCTTGGATTGCTTTATTAATGAAAATGCTATTTTAGTAAATTGTCAGTTTTGTTGTTTTTCTTGACCACCTGACAGTCCATGCTGGTTTTGTCAGATATCTTGATTTGAAATATGGACAAACTGGAAAAGTTCTGGCAGATTTTTCAAGTTTGTCGATTTCGACAAAATGGCAAAGTGCAATATGACATCTATAGGAACAAGAAACACAAGAATCACAGGCTTTTGTGCACGAAATCTCTTTGGATCGTTCCCATCCTTCACGTTTGCCAACTTATTTCAAAATTTAAAGCTCGGATCCAGTCCTGTTTCGCATGGTGACAGTGCCCCTTTAAAGTGCCTATGCAACGAAATTTTGCCCAACCAATTTATTGATTTGTTTGAAAGTAAGCCTTACATAGTAAAGAATGGTTGTGTCAGTTTATTTATATCTCGTTTAATTCCAAAGTTATGACACGTTTTGGAAATTGAGCTATGACGTCTTGGCAGCGTTTGATAAGTTAGAAAAAAACAAGAAAGTCCCATATCTCGAAGGGAATTTGACCAAATAAGTTGAAACTTGTCAAGGTTAGTTAATGCACTCAAACAAATACTTTACTGTGTTTAAATGGCCATAGCAACACGAGAGAGAGACCTAGGAACTAACGTGTTGCTATGGCAACTATTTAAACACGGTAAAGTATTTGTTTGAGTGTATTAACTAACCTTCACAAGTTTCAACTTATTTGGTCAAATACCCTTCGAGATATGGGACTTTTTTGTTTTTTCTAGCATGTCAAACACAGCCAATGACGTCATAGCTCAATTTCCAAAACGTGTCATAACTTTGGAATTAAACGAGATAGAAATAAACTGACACCACCATTCTTTACTATTTAAGGCTTACTTTCAAAAAAAACAATAAATTGGTTGGGCAAAATTTCCTTGCATAGGCACTTTAACAGTGAGTACTTTTGAATTTTCAAATTGACATTGCTGAACATGATTCCCCACTGGTGATACACTGGTGACATCAAACCAGGTTGTATTTTAATGGCACCAATTATAATGAAATCACCCCATAACTGTGATGTTACTTAATGTATCACCTACAGACCCAATTGATTTTGCTTCAGAGTTTTGTACCAACAACTAAACAAAACAATCTCATATCAAAAGTAACCCAACATGCAAGCAATCCAGTACATTTCTGATCTCCAACTGTCATCAGACACATGTACGCAATGCGTACCTATTTTTTAAAGCTGTTAGTAATTAATACAAAAATATCGTTTTGCAAATATGACGAATAGTATTAAAGTAAAATACATTAACTAATCAAAGTTGTTTTAGGAGTACTATAAAAGTTTTGTTCTGCGTAACTGCAGTGCAGAAATACCAAATAATCGAAAACTTTTAAAGGTCGGTACACTGTCGAATTAGTGTGTAGGAAGGCTATTAAAAGTTTCGAGTGATATGTAAAAGAGTTATATGTGAAAGGGAATGACGTTCGCTCGTGAGTTTAATGACCATACACATTATATTGCGGCAGTGCACGACATTTTTAGAGTTTTCAGTTGGTTTACATGATAATGCTGATCAATTACTGCTTCAAGCAGCGACGAACACAGAACCACGAAGGCATGAGCTGATAGTACAGTCATGTTTGTTACCGCATCAGCTGATATCGTGCCGAACTAATTGACAGGCTCGCGCGCGTGAGATTATTTGTTTTGTTTTCTCAAAGCAAATCATATAAAATGTTCAGACTACGATATATTTTAAAGTACTAACTCTAAGAACCCATTAGACATACAGTATATAATGAAAGCTTGATTGACGGCCTCTGACATGCCTACAGCTTTACAGCTGTTCATTTGCTCAACTTACATTTGGATTCACGAACTTCGATATATATGTTAGATATACGAACTTCGATAAATATAATATATTTTGAACTATTAACTCTAACAACTCATGCTATACAGCAAATGAAAGCCTGCATAGCATACACTTTTTTGAATGTTGGAAGATATCTAGGCCTAACACTCTGGGTAATTAACTCATCCATTATAGCATAGTTAGGCCTGGTCTGTGAGGAGGGTAACCAATAGATAACATTGATAATATTTATCATTTATAGACCCGGGGCAAGGGGAACTCAACAAAATATTACCCGTCGGAATGATAGATGTGATATTACATCCTGAGAGGATTTCGCAAGAGGAGGTCTATAAATTATATTTTACTGAAATAATCTTGAATAATATCTTGAAACATCTTCTTGTTGACTGGCTCGTCTTGGTTTACGAACATGGTATTCGAGCTTGAATGCTCAGTGGGGTATATATATACCCTGGGATTGTACAACTTTGTAAGGGGTTTGGAGTGTGATTATACAGCTAAATCAGATAAGGTTGTCCTCCGACAAAGCTAAAAGGTCAAAGCCAAGCGCGAAAAGTACGATGGGATCGAACAGTTTTAACTGGCGTTCACATGTAATGATACCTGCTGAAACAGGGGTGACTTGTGGTCGACTTCTATATAGTTTGGCAGACATGATGGTGCTGGATGTTGAGGAAGTTGATTTTGAACTTTTATATAAATATAAAAAACAACCGCTTTCGCGTGATCGATAAGCAGTTATTACCAGACTGTTTATGCTGAATTGTTTAAGCCCGGTATGATCGCAAGGATCGCAAGGATCGCAACGATCGCAGAAATAAAGAGTTCTGCGATCATTGCGATCCTTGCGATCATATGGGAACCATAAACCTTGCGATCGGCATTGCGATCGTTGCGATCGCGATCGCAGAGATAGAACAATCTCTGCGATCGTTGCGATCGAAGCCCGATTTCTCTATGAATGCAACGATCGCAAGGATCGCAACGAGTCGACGATCGTTGCGATCGCAGCTGCGATCGTTGCAATCGTTGCGATCATATGGAAACCGGGCTTTAGGGGCTGATTACATGGAAAATTTTCAGCCCGGGCTGAGATTTCAGCCCAGCTACTGAGGTATGGTAAAGACGGAGAATAGAAATCACGGTGTCGAAAGCGATCAAGCGGTAACAAATATGGCATAAAAACAAAGCTATTTAAATGATTTTCGATAATCCGTAATTTACCATACCTCAGTAGCCGGGCTAAAATCTCAGCCCGGGCTGAAATTTCTCCGGCCATGTAATCAGCCCCTTAGTTACTTGAAATTTGAAGTAAACATTAATTGTTAATTATGTGATTCCCAAAGGTATAAACAAATATTTCCCTATTTTTTCTTGCAATATCCTAGCGCATAGTTGCTAATTAAAAGGCGGACAAACAAACTGAAATTATCTCTCAAGGGATTTCAAATGAGCAATTTTCTGTTGTTGAGAATGCAAGAATAAATCGTAAATGTGGACAAAATAATGATGAATACTGAAGTGCGAAACGGCGCTGTTAACGAAAAGCGAGTGTTTAATACCGTAATGTATATACAGTATGTATAAAAAAATCGGAATCGGTATAAAATTAATTAATATTGGCTCAGATGTGTCTAGGGCTTTCAAACTACTACAATACTGTAAGTTGTTTGAAAGGAATGTTAATTAATTTTATGGCGGTTCCGTTTTTTATACACCCTGTATAGCGATGCGTAAGGTCAATATTCATGTTTTTTCATTAATAATCTCAAGAGAGTCAATTTCGGTTTGTTTTTTCAACTTTAGGCGTATCAATATGCTAATAAGGGGTTTCCCTTAACAAAAATAAGGGGTTTCCGTCAATATGGTGGACAGATGTCTTTGTTTGAGCTCCGCTGTTTTTTTAGTAATTATACGTCTTTGGCTACTCCTGTGTCAGATTCACTCTATCAATAACGAGCGTACGATTTACGAATGTCTTACTCTTATCAGTAAGATCTAGACCGGCTGAAAGTTTTGTACTATTTATTTGGAGGTTTACCAAACCAAACATCGACAAGCGCCTGTTGGACAAGCGGCGGTCAGCTTTTGACCGCTCCATAAATATACGCTCGACCCGACATTTTTCAAGTTCCAGTGGTTATTTCGTTGGCTTGCTCCTCTTATGTGGCGACGTTGCTATTCATCCTGGTCCCGCCGGCTCCATGTGTAAAGCCACCACGAAGTGCTGTGTCATGAATGCCAGAAGCTTAAAAAGCTTTCACGCCATAACCGATACTGAAGGAACAAGAACTGTATATAATCTCCACCGTTTTCAGAATCTGGTTTATTCAGAAGACCTGGAAATTGTCCTTGTTAATGAAACCTGGTTAAACGAAGATATAGAGAGTTTAGAGCTGCTCCATAGTAATTATACTGTCTATAGAAAAGATCGAACTAATCGACGTGCTGGCGGAGTTGTAGTTGCAGTAAAGACTAGCGCTTTCAATTCAGTTACCAAGTTTATAATGCCTGAAGAGCTTGATGAACTAGAGATTGTGTCGGCTGTAATAACAACTATACACGACCAGAAGATTTTATTTTGTTCCTGTTACCGGCCGCCGGATTCTGGTCCAAATTGGATGGGTTTATTTTCTGTTTTTTTAAACCACGTTTGCGATCAGTTCGACACTATGGCAATAGGCGGTGACATCAACTTACCTAACATCTCTTGGGACTCGGCGGATAGTACCACAGGGACTAATGAACTTCCATTCATTGAAGCGCTTAATGACCATTTCTTGACGCAGATAAATAGCACGCCTACTCGCAACAACAATATCCTTGACCTTGTAATAACAAGTGTTCCAGATCACACCAAAGTAACTGAAGTTTTATCACCCGATATAGCTGGCGTCTTCACAGACCATCATGTTATCCTTTTTGAGTTTAAAGCCTTTTTAAAAGCGCCTACTAAGTCTCATAGGTTTGTCTATGACTATAAAAAAGGCGATTCTGCGGGCTTGCGTGCTGCGTTGACATGGATCAACTTAAGTTCAGCTTTAGTTCACGAGAATATTGATGATGACTGGCAGAACTGGAAAGGTTATTTCCTAGCAGCTGTGAAAGACCATATCCCGCTAAAAAACTAAAAGGTCGTAACCCTGTCCCGTGGATCAACGGTTTAATCCTTAATCTCATTAAGAAAAATAACTCTGTTCGTCAAAAAATGAAATCGAGTCAGTCCATCAGTCTCAGAGAGAAATTCAGGGTCCTACGCTCTGAAGCTAAAAAAATGCTTAGGGAAAACCGAGAGAAGTTCTTCGATTCTATTGATGCCAGCTTTAAGGTTAATCCGAAGAGATTTTGGTCAGTCATGAAGCTTAAATCAAAGACACACCATATACCTGAGTTTGTCTCCATGGCAACTGGCACCAATGTGGACCAAACACATTCATTAAGGTTAAGTGCCGATACTCCTTCAATAATTGCTGACCTGTTTAATAAGTATTTTACCTCAGTATTTATAACCGATGACCAAGTAGAGGAGCCTATATGCGAACTTCCAGCCGTGGTTATGACTGATTTGACCCTTACCGTGAATGAAATCCAAGCTGCACTTGAAGCTTTAGATGTTGGCAAGGCCACCGGTCCGGACGAAATCCCGGCTAAATTACTCAAAGAAACCGCTTCGGTTATTGCACCGTCTCTTTGCCAACTTTTTAACAAATCGCTGCAACTTGGATCTTTACCGAAGGAATGGAAATTAGCCAATGTTGTTCCCATCCACAAAAAAGAAGATAAGAATCATGTCGAAAACTATCGTCCTATCTCACTATTGTCAATAGTGTCTAAAACATTTGAACGTTGTGTGTTAAATAATATCAAAGACCACATGTACCACCTACTTTCGACATGTCAACATAGATTTCTCACAGGAAAATCGTGTGTAACCAACCTTTTAGAGGCCCACGACTTCATTGGCTCATTATTGGATAATGGCAGCTAGATTGACACAGTATATCTGGACATGTCGAAAGCCTTCGACATGGTTAGTCATAAGCGCCTCGTGCAGAAGTTGAATGCAGCTGGGTTTGGTGGTAACTTACTCAACTGGTTTTCTTCTTATTTAACTGGCCGCCATCAACGAGTAACTGTACTAGGTGCCACATCGAAGGAACTTCCTGTAGGTTCGGGAGTACCTCCAGGATCCATATTGGGTCCAGCCCTCTTTCTGTTATATTCTAATGACCTCCCTGAAGCTGTAACAGGCAGCCGAGTTGTGATGTATGCCGACGACACGAAAATCATCAGGGAAATTAAGAGCCTAGATGATGTTGCCACCCTCCAGATGGACTTAGAAAATTTGGAAATGTGGTCAAGATCTTCTGGCCGGCTTTTCAATGAGACCAAATGCAAACATCAATGCATTACCAGGAAGTCTCACCCAGTTGTATCTTCGTATAAATTGAATAACATTCCCTTAATAAGATCCGATGTGGAACGTGACCTCGGCGTATGGGTAACGAAAGATTTAACATGGAAAAAGCAAGTACATGAACAATCCACACGGGCTAACAAACTTTTAGGATACATCAAGCGAAATACAAAGTTTATCCACAAAACAACTATTCGGCGTACACTTTACCTGAGCTTAGTACGTTCTCACCTAGGATATGCGTCTCAGATTTGGGCACCACAGTCCATTGACCTGATTAACAAAGTAGAACGTATACAAAGGCGTGCAACAAGATATATCTTGAACCTACCGTACTCTTCTACTGTACATTACAATACTAGGCTAGTGTCTTTGAATCTTATTCCTATCTGTTGTTGGCACGAACTTTTAGATTTGATTTTCTTTTTTAAGATAATTCATGGCCTTGTTACAATAGACTCCTCTGTACTTCCTATTGTCCGTAACACCAGACCCACTAGATCATCTAATAGTAATAGGACCAAGTTTATTCCTCGTAAATGTAAAACTACCACTTATCAAAGATCATTCATTGTCATAACCTGTAGGGTCTGGAATTCCTTAGCAGATGAATTTGATCTCAGTATGGTTAATTTAACTTTGTTCAAATCGGTTCTATTTAACTACTACAAGGCATCTTTAGACACATACAATCCTGACAATCCACGAACTTTTAAGTCAGTCTGCTTGAAATGTAATTGTGTGCGACCGCTTACTCGCCCGATTACTTGTTGTATGATACATTTTATTTGTTTTATGTTATTGGGTCCGCGGTAATTGGCTCTAGCTGTTGCGGTATCCCTGCCATGTATGTATAAGTCTAAGTAGTTGGTTATATGTCTGATTTATGTCTTGTATTAATGGCGAAGCTAATAAAAAAAAAATTAAAAAAAATTAAAAAAAAATAAATTAAATTAAATAGAGTAATTCCCATCGTACTTTTCGCGCTTGGCTTTGACCTTTTAGCTTTTTTGAAGGACAACCTTAATTGATTTAGCTGTATAACCAGTTGGGATTATAACCAGAAGGGTTTCAAAATCCGTAACAGGCAAACTGTTCGCACTTTATTACATCAAGTTTTCGCATAATAGTCAATTAAGAAAAATGTGAGAACAGTAACAAATATTAACTATAATTTATAATAATGTTTAAAATTATGTCCTGTATGTCTGTAGCAAAAACTCCCACAACACAAGTAATGTAGCTTATGCCTCAAAATTATTTTAATTATTTCATCTACCTCAGCTTGTCAGTACCGAAACACAGAATGCTGTCCTGTTCAAACTGTTTATCCGTTATTATTGATTATTTATTCTTGTTCTCTTATTTTTTGTGTTAATTACCATTGAAATACATTGTTTGTTATTTAAAATTATGAAAGCAATGAAGCTCTTCCAGCAGAATAAAATATTTATATATTAATAATAAATTAGTATATGCACCATTGCTAGGGATATGCAAGGGATATGGGATATGGTATGAACTGTAGCTAACAAAATTCATTATAAATCATACACTATGGTTTCTTATGAATTGAGCTTTTCGTGACAAGTTAGTTCTTTCTTAGTGACCGATGGTAGTAACACCAGTATACTGCCTAACTGTTCTGTTCTATACAGGTACCACACCCAAAAATTAAACCCTTTGGACTATTTAGTTAATAATAATAATTACAACTATAATGCCCTTACAAATATAATGTTCAAGAATAACAAAAAAAAAAGTAGAGTAAAATCAGTAAGAATATTTAAAAAGGAAATAGATAATAAATAACCCTTAATTTAAGATCTTTTAAAAATGTCAACAGATGCAGAAAACCGAACTTCCCTGGGTAGGTCATTCCAGAGCCTCGTTGAATATAGTTTGATGTCTTATGAAACAACGAAACTCAGACAACACAGGATGGATAGTTTAAAGGCTCTCAGAGATAAAATCCATTCAAATTGGTAAATTAATGGGTTATCTATTTACGAGTAAAATAACTAAGAACTACAATATGAAGGCTTCAAACAGTAAGTGGGCGAGGAGTTGTTGCGTACACGTATTTTTAGTTGTTTATGATATATAGTCTAACAAAATTGTTAACATATATAGCCTAGGGTTACAGATACAGAAAAGGGTGAGCATTTTTGAATTGCAAAGTTTCCCTTTCGCTATTTTGAACGATTTAATTTCGTTTAACTTGGTCTTCAACACAAAATTCATAAAAAATCCAGAATATTTTAAAATGTTAAAAACCACTTTGTTAAAATCTCCAAATCATTAGCTTTATTTTGATGTATCCTACTTTTTACTCAAAGTGTGATTTTAGGGATGGCGTTGGCAACGCGTTGTTGTGATAAAAACATGTTCATTGGGTTGAAAAACGCTCTTGAAAAATTAAAAGTATACATGTCTATAATGCCCTACCCCTCCCCTGTATTATTATTAGTTAAGTCAGGTAGTTGCAGCTAGTGGTGAAGCTATCGGTCATGCTAGTCATGCTCAGCATGACTAAAAATGTCCTGAAAATATATAGTATTGTTTGATTTTATTTACTTTATTTGAAATCTCTCCTTTGAACTTTGAAGTCGTGCGCATTTCGAAGAGCACAAGTAATAGTTCACGCATTTTACACGAATATTCTGGGTTTTCTCTTATCACTAGCCTGGGCAGACGCTCCGTATCCGGCCATCCGCCGTCTCCGTTCCCAGGTTCTTTTGTTCAGACTGAGCGAACCGGCCCGAGTCGGAAAGGAGCGACCAATGCCGATTATGCCGGATCTTGGCCATTCGTATTTCTTTTGTTTTATTGGCAATTAATCGCATTTGAAAAAGTTTACCGAAACCTGTAAACCCGGAAACCATGGCGAAGATTCTCTCCAAGATGAGAGAAACACAGACGAGTGATCAATCATGAAGACGGAATGGACAGCCCGGAAGCACAGGCAAATATTATTATGCTAAGTTGACATTTATCACGAGAAACTTCGTAATATTTATCACTAGAAATACGAATTCGCAATAATCCCCTCGCCCGCCTTTCCTAACTCCCCCCCCCCCCCGCCACCCCCCCCCCCCCCCCACCATACGGGATTTCCCCATCAATGGTGCCCAGACCTCGCACGCCGTGGCGGCCGTGTATTTGTGTTTTGCAAAAATTCACAATTTGCAAAAGCCCGTTTCATCGAAGAAATGTTTGAACGTTATCTCGGCCAATATTTAACCAATTTTAATTCTGAAAACAGATTTGGAATTAGCGAGTCAACATACATAACATACGTGTTTACTATATTACGAGAACGTGAAAATCCATGTTTATGTACTGGTCACTGACTTCGTCGTTTATATTTTGAACGTTATCTCGATCAATATATAACCGTTTTCAATTCTGAAATCAGATTTGGAATTAGCGTGTCAAAATATATATTCGGACTCGTATTTCTATTTCCTCACTCGTATGTCTCTTTTTGAAAAAAAGCCTTCGGATCGTTTCAATTTTGCATTCGCATGCAATCATGTGACGGTTCAATTTAAATATTCTGAGCATCTAGTTACCAGGACCAAATTTTCCGATGTCGTGCGGCCGGCCGTTGATGCATATATAAATATAAACAAATAAATTGAATATGACTCTAGAAACGCTAGGTTTCCCGTGATGAGGGACTAACGCCGGTCGATATTAGCACCCTCGTCCTCAGGCCTTCGGCCAGCGCTTCGCGCCGGGCGAGCGAGGGGATTATGAAACGTTGTTTTTAATTTGTCCGTATTAAATAAATTCTATATGGAAATGATCACTTGAATCTGGCGAATCGAACGCTGTAGGTTTCGTCCAATTAAAATATGAAGATCAGATGTTATATGAGAAAATGCGTAAGCGATTTAAGTACCCAAAACTCGTCTTTAAAATCAAAGGACATGGCTTCAAGATCTATTCGACGTTTACCCGGTGATTCAATGCTTTTATGTCTATTGAACCGATACAATTTCGTAAAATATATGGTTCGTATACCTTGCCGTTGATTTTTATAAAAGTTTTGAAACACGAATTGATGAATACTTTTATTTAAATAAAGTAATCCATTCAGTTATTACAACTGGTATCAATAGGAGCCCTATAATAAGTTAAATATCTAGTTTAAAAGATGACTAACAAATAATATCATATTAAAATATTAAAAATACTAAAAAAACTATAATACAAGGAAAGAAGTTACTTATTAACTATCATAGAACGATTAAAATCTACACATAGATGATAATAAAATGATCTCTTGGCAGCTTCAGAACTCACACCAGGCAAATTAAGTAAGTTACTCTGCCTAGTAATTCGTTTTGTAATATCTCTGATAAAAATAAAATAGTTATTAAAAAATTGTAGTGCTTGGCCATTTATGCACTTTCGAACTAAACTATAAATGTGTTTTTCTCGTCGTTCTTCAACAGATTGATATCTGAGTTGGTCTAATGCCTCATCGCTGTTACTGCACTTCATTACGATGCGGGCAGCTCGTCTTTGTAATTTTTCAATTAAATTAGTATTTATTTATATATTACATTGGTTGCATTCGTATTAACATCCTTGCTAATACGATTAAGAATTCGTAATCTTGTACCGGCTCTGCTTACCATAAGCTTTACATGGGCGTTCCATGAAAGGGATTCATCCATGACCACACCGAGATATTTATACTCGTGTACACGCTTGATATAATATCCATCGACAGAGACTGAGAAACCATTAACAGAATATAGTCTAGGTGTAGACCCAAACATTACACACTCAGTTTTTTTCCTTTATGGAGGAATAAGTTGTTGTCTACCATCCAGTCTTTGACAAGTTTAGTTCTTTATTCAACATCATTTCAATCTCTACTGCAGTTTTAGCTGAGTCTTAGCTCAATCGAAAAGATATCAGTAAAAAATAGCATTGCCGTGTTTACTGTTTACTGTTTACTGTTTACATTAACGTTTTGTCTGCGTGTCAGGCGTTCTGCATTGGGGCGCGGACATAGAGCGAGCTAGCCTGCGTGCAGACGCCTGATTTTTCTTTGCATTAAATACCTAGGCAATCTTATGCGCTCTGATATAAAGCGAAACGGTCCAAAATATGAAATTTTATAAACTTCTGAGCATAAAAATCACCGCTCAAAATGCAGGAAATGACATTTACGGGAATCTATATTTCAAAATTTCCCGGGGGAGCATACCCCCGAGGCCCCTATAGAAAGCATCGCGCCTTCGGCGCTCGCATTATTAATTAGCACGACCTTCCATTTGGGACCAGCCACTGGTTGCAGCTTGATGCTTGTAAAGTTTTAAAGGTTTTTGCTGTGCAAGCTGTGTTAAGTTGTCAATACTCAAAACAATTCCTGAGCCGCAACTTCCTGAATGCTAGCCACACGCTCTAACCATTGAGCCGTTAGAACTCAGATAGCAGAGCAAGGTTATATACGGTATTTAAACGTGCTACGAGTCTTGCCGTTATCACAAATACGTGTTGGATTAGAAGCCGTGTTGTGACAAGTCAATTTCCAGTCAAATGTTGTTAGTTAAGTTAGGTAGCTGCAGCTTGATGCTTGTAAAGAGTTGTAAAAGTTTTGCTGTGCAAGCTGTGTTAAGCTGTCAATACACAGAAAAACTCTGAGCTCCAGACAGGACTCGAACCCGCCAACCTTCTGAATGCTAGCCAGACGCTCTAACCATTGACGCAACCATTTTGCACAGCAAAACCTTTAAACTTTACAAGCATCAAGCTGCAACTTCCTAACTTAACTAAAACATTTGACTGGAAATTGACTGTCACAACACGACTTGTAGTCCAACAAGTACTTGGGATAACGTCAAAGTCCCAGATTTAAATACCGTATTTAACCTTGCTCTGCCGCCATACGAGTTCTATAGTGTCTGAATGGTTAGAGCATCAAGAATTGAATTGAATTGAAGTTTATTAAATACTGTTTTGCAATTGATGTACAAGACACAATTGAATACTACAATATTTACAATGAATGGTATAAAATTCAAAAATTTAGAATATCTTTACAAATTAATAATTACTGAGACTAAGAAGAGTAACATTAAAAATTATGTATGTTCATTATTAAAAGTACTTGTTGCAGAAGGAATAAAACTCTTTAAGTATCTATCAGTTCTACATCGTGGCAATAACAGCGGAGCAGGGTTTCTAAGACTGTATTTGTTACTCCTCCATGGTGGAACAATATAATTAATTTTGTGGCTGGGATCAAGCATCTTTCGAAATAAAAGCTGACACATATAGTTTCGTCGATCATGTAAGGTGGGAATATTGGCAGATTTCAAGGCATCGGGATATAAGCACGATGGAAAAATTATGCGAAGTGCTCTCTTTTGAATATGTTCTAATTGGGAACTTAGATAGTCGGGGAGAGTGTAATGCCATACCTCACACGCGTATTCCATGATAGGTCTGATACATGTACAAAAAATAGATAGTAGGACGGCAGCTGGAAAACCAATTCGTTTTAAGCTGCAACTACGTAACTTAACTAACAACATTTGACTGGAAATTGACTGTCACACACGACTTGTAGTCCAACAAGTTTTGTGCATGATAATGGCAAGACTAGTCTCAGGTGTAAATACCGTATTTAACCTTTCTCTGCCATTTCAGTTCCAGTGGCTCAATGGTTAAATGGTCTGTCTAGCATTCAGAAGGTTGTGCGGGTTCGAGTCCTGTCTGGAGTTCAGAGTTTTTCGGAGTATTTACAACTTAACACAGCTTGTACAGCAAATCCTTTACAATTTAAAAGTTATTCTATTGTCAAGGATGTACGTGAGAAAGATAATATAACCATAGTGAAGAAATGTGTTGGTCACGTGCAGAAACGTCTTCGGACTGCTCTGCGGAAATCAAAGAAAGAGAAGAAGGGTCTGGGAGGAAAAGGACGGTTGACGGATGCCATGATCGACCACCTCCAGAATTGTTATATGGAATTGCTATTCGTGGTAATTCTGCAGACTTAGCTGGAATGAAGAAAGTTATATATGCAACCCTATTCCATTGTTCCTCATCAGAAGAAAGGAACCTGCACCATCACTGTCTTTTGGATAAGGCAACCCGCAACAGGTATGAAGGAATATAAGCATAGTTCTGGGCTGGCTTTACCAGTTATTGCCGAGTTGAAGCCAGTATTTAGGCCTGGTGATGAGCCTGGTGATGAGCCTGTTTTCAAGATGCCTACATGGCAAAACATAAAACCAAAACGAATCGCTAAATGCTATGATTTGGGAACGCTTGCCCAAGAAAGTATTTGTGGGATTAGATGTACCGAGGCTCGGTGTTTATGACGCTGTTGCTCATTTTAACATTGGTACCAATGGTGTAGTGCAAGTATTATACAGTATGGCCATTATTCCTGGACAGTTTTGTTCACTTCTTCTTTGTTGCTAAATTAAGATCAGCGCCAGCCTTGCTGATTGGTTAAATTGGCTGATTGGTTAAAAATTCATGAAATTGATCATGAACAATGTGAAATTTATGAAATGAGAGTTTATCATGGTCACAAAAATGCGAATTATTACGACATTTTAAATAACGTTCTTCTTAGCCATGCATGATATATTTTGCTGAAATGGTTGTGATGTTTATATATGCAACCATAATTCAGCGTTGAAACAACGTCTATTTCTTACGTTGATACACCATCGATAAAGCAACATTGTCGTCAAAGATGAATTAAGAATTAATTAACATAAATTATTACATCCAAGATGTTGAACGCCACAAGTTCGGTGATACATTTTGCTTCGTTTACTGTTATGCTCGAGAGTATTTCGTCGCTTGTTAAATGCACTCGAAATAAAATGCATATAACTCAATTTTTATGCTTCAAAAAAATTACTGTGCTTTGTACAGTACTGCCTAGAAATAACCTAACATAAACCGCGGTTAACCGAGGTTCATCCGCGGATCATCCGCGGATCATCCGCGGTTCATCCGCGGTTCAACCTGGGTTCACCGCCGGTTCAACCGAAGTCGATCCTCGGTTGATCCGCGGTCGAACCTCGGTCGGTCCGTGGTCCAACCTCGCGTAACCTAACCGCAATATTAACCGCAATGCGTATTTCGAAATATGTCGTTTATTTCTGAAGTTTGGCGTCGTTTGACACATGGTTTAAATTCTGTTGCGGTTCGAAGAAATGGGAAAGTTCTCAACATATGCTAAGTTACGGCAGCGATGTATAGTAGAATTATTTCACATGTCGAATGTTAAAACAGCAACATAACACACAATTAAGTGACAATGCTAATGACATGCAGGATTTTAGATTGCTTACTTATAAAGCTGCAGTAGAACTACAGTACATTATCATGAGGGCCGTAGTACAAGATGTTAATAGGGTGTCTGGCAGTGAAGTTCTCTAATGGTAGGGGATCGTTCTTGAGTCAATTGGGAATTATCCCTGCTACGGCCCTAATATAATTATTGACGGTCAATACACTTATTGATCTTTATAATTTTAACTACACGGTTGATAAAAGTGATAGTCGTCCAGGGATGTGCTTACACTGGGAAGCATCGGAGCTGGCGTGCCTGGTATAGTACACGCTGCCACCCGGCATTAAGTAAAATTTTCAAATTCCCGTCGGAAGGTTTTTCAGTGTTGGTGCTGTACAGTATCGCGGACGCGTGTCAATCAACAGTCAACACTACTCTCAGTCTCGTGAGAACAGACTAAACAATATTCACGAAGCATTCTATATTTAGTTTACTTTCTAGGATACTTTAGTTATAAAAAGTAGAGAGCTGCGTAGACAGATTTTTGAATATTTTGCAAAGTGAAAAGGTGGTAAACTGCCAAGAATTCAGTGACGAGATTGGCAGTTTACTTTAGTTATAGTTGGCTTGGCACTGACAGTAGCTAGTGGAGTTAAATGTAGTTTTAGTTTACTCTAACTATTTACTAAGCCAGGTCTTGTGCCCTGCAAATCAAATAGCTAGATTGATCAGATCAGTTGACAATTACAAAATCTGAGACTGATTGAAGTTACAGGCATGTGATGTGAATGATATTGATTTGATTGTGTTAAATATTTCATCGGATATTTTGTTTTGTATTTAATTTCTACTGTTGTTCATGTATTTGATTTCACAACTAATTTCAAAAATTTAGACTTATATGTTACATTTTCTGACATCCAGAATTCTGTAAAATCTTCCCTCAAAATGCAGGAAATGGCATTTCAGAGCCTCTAGATTTCAAAATGTTCTCATGAGCACATCCCTTTCATCACAGCGGCTGCCTTGCACCACTGAGGTCAAGAGTTTGAATCCTTCATTGGGATGCTTGGACGCACACGTGGGAAGAGTTCGTCAATACTCTGCAGAATGTCATAGTTTTCTTTGGGTTCACCGCTGGGTTAGGTTAAATAGTTAGGGAACCAATGATAATACAAGACTGCAAATATAAATAGTTAAGATTGATAATTAAAGGTACTGGGTCCTAGGTGCTGATGTAATCCCTATACCATAAATTGTCGACGTTATGAAGCACATTTGATCACGTTATGCACATGCTAATCTGTGCTATATAAATAGTAAATATTATTATTGAACTGTATAAAACCCATCGAACTCTATACAACACTGGAAGGTTGACTACCAGCAAAAAGTGCATGTCCTTACAAACACTAACAAGAGGCAGCAAAAAGTAATTTTATTAATATAATACTTGCAAAATCAAACAGATTTTATAAATACTGTCAACTAGATGCTAACGTCCACCATGTCCGCCATGTTTTTCGTCACTTTTTGGTCTATGGCTTGACTGAAGTCGACCTTCCTGTGTTACATAGAGTTTGGTGGCTTGGACCCGGCATAATGTGCCATCTGGGGCATCCAAATAGCTCCAAATCTTGGTTAATGTAATAAAGAATAAAGACTGGTAAAAAACACCAAAAGAATGTTAACATACTCGGTTCTGAGTTAAGATACCTGTAGTCTTTTATGCCAATTCTGTGTTTTATACAACATATTTATATATAAGATTTCTAATTCTATAAAACCTTGACCCAAAAATGCAGGAAATTTCATTCAAATATTCTAGATTTCAAAATACACAAATCATTCCCTCATACACCAAGCTAAATGTTTCCATCCAGCATACTGTAGGTGTTTGCTTATCAGGGTGTTGACTGTATTCAGATATGTGTTTGAGAAATAACAAAATCTTTTGGAATTTCGAACAATTTTTATTCTATATTTTTGATACATTTTATATGAGCTCAAAATATTGAACAAGTTGTGCTGACACTGATAGAAACGAAATTATAAATAGTTTAATTACGTACATACAGTAGCACTTGTTCTCGAAGGCTGTAGTTTCTGTGAATACTGACATTACTGTGATGTTGTGTCCTTGCTTTGTCCAATGAAAATGTAACTCTGTGGACCATATCGATAGGAACTGCTTAATTTTTAGGAACTGATCAATTTTATCTTGTTGATCAGCGTCGGCTGCAGATTGGAATTGGTTGTCTATTTCTCTCGGTTGTATTCCCCCATCGTATGGGCTGGATTAAGATTCGTCGCCCATTATGAAAACGTCAATAAGACGGTAGTCAAATATTCTTTCGCCTCGAACTCGAAACATGTTTCATAAGTCCATAAAGCCCTTGTTTGTTGAGATGACATTTATTGCTCATTTGGCGGCAGTATTATCCTTTCGCCTCAAACATATGTCATAAGTCCACTGCACAAAGTCCATATATGTTGAGAAGAAATCGGTATACCGCAATGATTCCAATAAGCGCCCTCCTTCCAGTAAGCGCCCCTCTCGAATAAGCGCACCCCCCCCCCCCCCCATCCTTCCTCTCGAAATCGATAAGACAACGCATGAATATAAGTATAAAATCAACTGTTCTTCGACATTTTATTTGTCACAAATATGAAACTCGTCTTCTTCTCAGTGAGTTTTAACTTTGATTTCCATGTGAGAGCAAAGTTCTCTCAATCGACAGATCTCTCCTCCAAATCTTTTAGCCATGGCTCTAAAAAACGTAGTGTAAATCGGCACGTGGCCAACAAGTTGGTCATCAAGATCAATGATAAGTTCCAATAGCGTGTTCATTAGCTTTGTTATTTTGTCTTTCCTGTATGTCAGAGACTCTCCTATAAGTTTGGAGACCATAGTTTGCTTTGTAAACGTGGTGACCTCAAAAGCGAAGATCGCCGAACTGGGGCCGATTTGGTCACGAGATTTGAACCGTATGCGTTCCGTTTTCCTTTGGAACGCGTTCGAAATTCGTTCCGACCTCGTTCGGAACGAGAATGGAACCCGTTCCGCACGCGTTCGGAACGGGTTCCGAACGCGTTCGGAACGCATTTCGAACGCGTTTTTCGTTAGGTTAATTCTGAGCAGTACCATCCCCCTATTATGATTTTTTTACAAAATAAGACAAGCATGGAAAATAGTATTAGAGAAAATGTTTTCACATCACTCATCAGATTCAATAGATAATAATTAGATGAAATTTTATTTTAACATTATTTAGACTGGGCTTATCAGGGGTTGGGCAGAATCTGCCCGCGCGAAATATCTCCAAAACTTTTAGATGTATGCCAATGAAATTTTCACAGGTTGACGACATTGTAACACTGAATAAAAGTTACATTTTTGTTGTCATGGAAGAAATTGTGACGTCATTATGACGTCATCGGTCAAAAATTCGGATTTGAAGCAGTTCAAAAAACGCTTTTTCTCAGGATTATTTATTACTGTTCTGTTAACGTACATAAGTTATTATATCAATAAATATATTTATCTTAATCGATATGTTTTTATTTTTATTGTTTCTATTATAATGAACATTTTTGTCGCAATTTCGTGTTAGCAGGTGTTCAGGAATACTCCAGCCGGTACTACCATAGCATAACTAGGAATAGCCGTAAAATTTTAGATTCGTACCAGTGTCCATTATTGAGATATCAGCATTTAAATTCAGTGCGGGAAGATTCCTCCCCCCCCCCCCCCCCCCCCCCCCCCCCCCCCGCAGTCTAGATAGGGTTAATTTTGTTGTTGTTGAAACATCCCAAAGCTTATATATAAGTGTAAGACCGACTGCAGTCGATGCATTTTATGTCAGAATTATAAATATGATGCATTGCAATGTCCGGCAGACTCAAAGAGACGTGGTGTTGGCGCTGGTTGTGAAACACTGGCAAGAAATATCCTTCAGTTTGAAAGAATGAAGTGCATATCATTCTAGACTGGATGAAAAAAGTGGCATAAAAGTTGCTATTCTGATTTTAACTCAACGAAGCTGAAAAGAGTCGAAAACAACACGAACTACCTCCTTATTAGTCAGTTAGCAGCAAGTGTACTGATTTCTTTAACACCAGCGCTGCCCGAACTGAGGACATTGTGAAACAATGATTGTTATGATCTGTGATGAGCATATATGCTCGTGTCCGAAAATGTACGTTTGTACTTCAAGACCTGAAACTCTTATCCAAATTCAGTGCAGGTTTCCTTAGAAGAATGTTATTATGCTAGCTGTTTAGTTTCACTCTATAAAAAGGCAAGTTCAGTACGTAACGAAGAGGCGCAAGAAAGCATCGTTCAACCCGACGGAATCGCAGTGGTAGAATTGGTCACCTACATAGAAGATGCTCGAGCGACTGACACTGCTTTTTATGAGTTGTAAATGCTGTTTTAAAATTTAACTAAAACTAGCTAAACAAATTATTATCTGATATACATTAAGGCAAAGGAAAAAGCTTTTCAAAGGAAAAAGGAAAAAGCTTTTCAAACTACTTCTATTTTGTTCGCTTTTATTTCTGTTACATATTGGGATACATTGAAAATATTTCCCCCTGGTTTCTCACCTTTTGATATAATTGTGTTTAAAAATCATCATTCAAACTTCAGAGATTGTTAAAGTGACCAGATTGGAAAAAACAACGAATCTACTTGGGAATCTAATTTCTCTTGGAATTTACTTGCTCGATGGAATTTACTTTCTGTTCAAGATGGCAGCCTTTTTCAAATTATTAACTCCAAAAATAACCAATTGTTTGGCACCATATAGCACCATATCCACAATTAATCAACACAACTAACTGCTTCTTTGTACCAAAGCTCTTGCTTTTAACTAAAATTTCACAATTGATGCAACACCCAACAGACTGATTACAAACAAAAAACTTTTATAGTAAGATTTAGTAGTAGTATTTTGTAATGAAAAGTGCGAGTTCTGAAAGCGAACAGTCTTCTTTACCTTAGCGGTGTGATATAGCTTGATTCAGATGAAACTCATTTTGATGATACGATCGGCTACGATACTTCGGATGAACCACTCGCAACACACATAGAGGAACACGCAGAATACGAACGTGTCAGTGCAGTGTACGACTAACTGTTATCTGCTCGGTTTTCAGGTGAACAATTATAATTGGACACCTTTAATGGCAGACGTTGAACGAATGGCAAAATAAACAGCTGGAAATTTCGAATCTGACTTTGTTACTTGGTTAACATGTTGCCTTGACGCTATAATTTTAATAGAAACACGATTTTCCTTCATAGTGCCACTTTATAAGGCAAGAATCGCAGGCGATGACACTGAGTTGCGCAGTTGCAAAATGACGCGATGACTATATGACCATCACACATAGCGGTAAGTACAAAAAGGAGCATTCCCAAGAAAATGTTCCACTATTCTCTTGAATAAATCCACTGCATAACATTACACTAGGATAAGAAATAGCCACGCTTAATCGCTGCGTGTAAACGTACATAAATGCGTTAAACTTGGAGTCAACATTCGTTGACTGCGAAGTGTCATCATCACCTCTGTCAAGACGATGGTTATCGAGAGTAATCCATGGAGAGTAATTGTTGTTTGGTATGTGATGCATGAGAAATTACTAACAATTTTAACCTCGACACATGTCGGAAGAATGGGGAAGGGTATGGCCAAGGCTTTATCGACCACGAGGTCATTTACACGAAAATGACTTCGATATCGTGGACACGTGGAGATAGTGTTGGAAAATGCACAATGAATCCCGTAGTCAGCAACATGGTATATATGAGGGAGAACATTTTATTAGACAAGTGACTATACAAGTCTATCGACTTGCTATCTTCGTGCTTGTGCTCTTTGTAAACAGTATCCATTAAAACTAATTTGCCAATTAAATTGACTACAGCGGCATGAGATCAAAGGAAACATTTCAACAAACATATAAGGAGTCCCCCAAACGCTTTTTTCAAAAAAGTTGTCTTTTCGTCTAACACAAATCGTCTTGTAATGAGATTAATTGAATGATAATTGTTATACATTGTAAATCAATACATATAGTCCACAATTAACCAAGCAGTGCTCGCACAACGCCTGCACTCAGAGATCATTACACGTCTTTACTATAGAATAGCGACGTCAACTTACGCGCAGTGGAAGCTGTAGCGAAACAATCACTGTTAATAATTATATATTTATTATATATGTTGTCGGTGGAGTTTTTAAGTACCAAAAGTTAAATTGTTTACTTACCACTGTATTGACATTTTGTGAATTAATACGCTGTTGTTTCAATTGACTGGTGCAATTAATACGTATTAATACGCTGTTGTTTCAGTACCTTTGTTTGTAATAAACATTAAAAAAATACTTGGGTTTGCAGTATATTCGTCCATTTTAAACAGATATATGGAGATTTCCATATTGTTCTCTTTAAAGACGCGCAGTTTAAACGGTATTTCCTTCAAATAGGTCTTCCCTTTGTTACTGCATAAAATTTGCAGAAGCATGGGTCCTAGCATGCAAACATGATGCATGAACAAAGCGTTTTAACCTTTTGATAATTGCAGCATTAAAAAACAATGTTACGTCACTTTCCTATCAATGCTCTCTGAAATATCAACGATTTAATATTTCGCTGATTAAGTTTGTTCAAGTAGTTATGACATGATCATCCAAAATTTATAATGCTTACATAAAGACAAAGACAAACGAAAAATAAAATTTTGAATGGGATTTTTCACTATTCAAAACCTGTACTTTTAAAGGATAAAATATGGAATGTCGGTTTTTTATTTCATAAACACTTTAAAGCAGATTAATTAAGATTCCATAGTGTTCTATTTCAGGGCACACAGATATGATTACAAGGTATTTCCTTCAAGCAGGTCATCCCTTTGTTACTGCATCAAATTCCACAAATGATTTGAGCACATTGTCTCAAATAATTAATGAATATCAGAAATAGGAAAATGAGATAGGTTCTCCTGGAACAAATTAAATATTACCCACAATTTATTTTATGCGAGGTTGTGTATTATGGCACGAGATATAGAAAACACACTGTTTACTCACAAACATCAATGAAATCGCATTATAATTCAATTTATTTTACTCTTGATTATGATTGGCTACGTTACATGCACCTGCAAATAACTGCGTACAAATACCAAGCTGCACATGCGCATTAGTGAGCAACGTTACTCTGCTGCAAATAATGCTCTGCTTCATGCCCATTAATACAATCGACAACTGTAAACATGGGTCGTTTTGCGGAGATGTCGAAAAAACAACTTATCGTGTCTACTAGAACAATTAAAAAATGCCGAAAAATGAAAAATGCAATTAAATGGCCATCAAGAAACTGTGCGAAAGAGTGCTGTTCAGCTTAACACGGTCAGATACACTACAGTAGTACGGCCATATACACTGCAGTAGCGGCAGCCAGGGTCTCATAGAGATAAAGAAGGTAAAATAAATCGAATGATAAAGCAATTATTGAATTCGGTTATCGCAAAATATCGCGATTTTGTCAGTGGTTCACAGATCAATTATTTGCCTCCTCCTTTATTCGGCTTCGGCAATTGATTGATCTGCTCGCCGCTGACAAATCACGATACTTTGCTTCAACCTCGTCCAATAATTGTTAACTATTACAAATCGAATACACTAAAATGTCGGTGTACTGATAAAAATAAGTGTGTAAGCAGGTCTAACGTTTCGAGCGAAGGCCCTTCGTCACAGAGTGAAACGTAAAATGAAATGAAGACTGAATGAAACTTTTGTACGTCAAATAAGATGTGACAAAAACAAGCCAATCAGGTACGAAAAAAATAATAAATCATTAGCATCAATCATCACTACACAGGCCATACAAAGGAATGCTAATAAAGGTGAGGTGAAATAAAGAAAAAGACAACAAGGGAATTAAGTGAGAAGTGTTTTTTCTGCTCTTGCTACACAAAAACGGTGATTTCAGAAGGATTAAATAAAAGAAAATCAATGATTTTCTAATTTTTTCTAACATTTGTTAATCCAATGGGGATGAATTGTTCCAAGTTTGAAAATTATGCGTTTTTCTAGTGTTTTGTAGTAATCACTCCCACAGAAAATGGGTGAGAGGGCACCAATTACAGCTGAGGATACCCATGAGAAATGAACCATTAAGACTTTAGTGCGAATTTCTCATTTGAATTGTTTCCAAAGGTGGTTTGAGGGCATGTGAAAGGGAGACATGAAAAGCAGTTAAATACATGTGCGTAATGGTTGGGTAGGATAGCTGCGATGGATAAAATGGGATCGTATTTTCAAAGATTTAGTGGTCTCAAAATCTGCAAAGCCGGCAAAGACACAATAATTGTGAGTAAGCGATTGCATGATTATATAGTCTCGCTGGTTCGGGTGGGAGGAAGAAACGTTAACGTTATTTTTTAACGCTCTTAAAACGTGATAACTAAAGACCCTGAGACGAGATTGACTGCGACGTTGCAATTATCCTATGCGAGGTCCTGACGTTTGATCACAAATCATACCAGCGACATAAAAGCTAATTCTAACCATTGATATCCCACCCCGGCTGCAAGACAATTGTAATTGTAGCATCGCGTCAAATTATTTACTTCATCATGGTAACGTCGTACCGTAACTTTGTAAGGTAAACAGCGAAAGAGCCAATTCAGCTGAGGATGTAAGAATGGCCGGTAATTATAGCTAGAAGGATACGCAACATTCTGTACTTCTTCACATGCAAGTTACAGTGTAGATACCTATATGAATCTCAAGTTACTTGCGTGAAGTGCATCCTTTGTTGCGAAATCCACATAGCCGCGCTGCCCCGTGGGTAAAAAACAAAAACGATTGTTCTAAATAGGATATTATGATTAGAATATAATCAAATGTCGATTAGTAAAAATATGGTTTGAGTAGATTATTATATGATTTGATTTTGTCAAAATCGTTTTTACCAAGTATTGTCTCGCGTTGCAGTGTCTTGATGTCTGCTGACGACACTGTGCTAAATTTTGCTTCCAATAGTGTGAGTGAAATTGATGTTCTAAATCGACTCCTTACGATGGAGCACTCTCGAGCGCAGGCGTGCTCGGTCATGTCTATCTTAGATCTTGTAAATAAATGTTTAAATTAATGTACTGTAGCACAATTTTTAATTGATTACTTTACATTTAATATAGATAGGTCTTTAAGACGTACAAGGCAGAGTAATTTATTAGATGTCCCGAACGTTAAACTAGAGATGGCTAAGAGATAATTTTATTACAATAGTTGCATTGTTTTTATTATAGTTAATTGTGATTCGAACACTTCGTATAACAGCTAGTTTTATTTTATTTCTCTTTTTTTGTATTACTAATTTTATATATTATCTTGATCTTTTACGTGATCAGATGTAATGTTCAGTTTATACTGTATGCTCCCATCGATAACAGTATTTATTTTAATACTGATTGGACTACCATAAAAATTTTTTTTTTTCCATTCCATTCTAACTATGGGTCGGTTTTCACGTTTCTGCAGCCTTGAAAATTGCTTTGTTGAGTTGCATTCATGTTATAGACCTGTATTCTAAGACTTCACTCACACTCAACCCATAAGTTGCGCTTCACTGAGTGACTCTCAAGTGGCGTTAGAATGTGAGCGAGAGTCGAGTGTGAAGTTTCACTTTTTTAGGGAGCAATCAAGCGACTAAAATATGTTTGATTTATATTCCATGAGATATCTCAAGTGAAACTTATTGAAGTATGACTTAAGCACGTTGAAGTCGTGAGAGATAAGAAGTTCGTCGAGTTGCAAGTATATGGTGCAAAATAGGCAATATTTTTCCCATTTGGAAAAATCGATTCTAACAGAATTAGTTAGAAAATATACAGATATCCTAGAAGGCAAAAATAATGACTACAAAACAATCAAAGTTAAAAACGACACATTGGAGACGTTAAGGGAAGAATTCAACAGCGCTCCGTCGAGATGACGTCAGCATCGATGTTTGTCCGCTTTTACCCACAATTATTGCGGCCATAACAAAAGAAAATAGCTCATTTGCAATTATTTGTGAGTAAAATGTGGTTTGTTTGTCCGCTTTTTGAGCTATTAGTAGCAGCCAGACTCTACGCTATTCGCAGTCAGGTGTCAATAAGCGAGACGCAAAACAATTAAAGAAATGCTGGGGAAATATAAAGGCAAGAGCGAAGAAGCAGCTGGCAACAGAGAGTAGGGGAGAGGCTAAATTGACGGGCGGTGGGCAGTCAACAAACAATCACGGGGAGGAAGCGGCAGCCGTTGCTGCGATAATTCCAGCGCAAGTCAACAGCCTAAATAATGTTTTTGATGATGACAATTATGAACTAGGTATGCTAATGTATATGTGAGTGACTATCACATTGCTTGTTTAATATGATTAAACGTGAACCTATGATGCTAATTTATGGATTGATTATCAATTGTTTATAGATGACGACAACGTAGAGGATTCACCTGGTAATGCAGGTAAGCCTTGCTAATCATTACCACAGGAATCCGCGAGAACTGAGATGTTGCTTTGGATCCATCTTTCTACAAAAAGCCTCAAATGTACGCGGCGCAAGCCATATGTTTGGATATGCAAGCCAAACAAAACGAGGCAGAAATGGCTTTGTTAGCACTTAACAAATCAGATATAAAAATGCAGCATAAAAGGAAAATGGAGATACTTGACGCAGAGTTTGAATATTGGGACAGTATGAGGAAGAATATTAAAAGCACGCAGGAGCATCATTCACGTCCAAACACCCGCACAAGAAAGTGAATTAATATAATAAACACAATAATATATTATAATAATAATAAATGTCTTTATTGAAGATTTGAAACAAACGTTCAAATGTACAGTGAATCGTATATAAATTATAAATTAGAATCACATAAACCTAATAAATATTCACAAAATCCTTCTAAATCACACTTCATGTTCATGTTCTTATCATTTCTAAACATACTTGAAGAGGCATCTATTTACAAAGCAACGTTTAAATCTCTCAGTCCTAATTTTGGGTAGAATAAACGGATGGCCACGAGGTCTCAAAATTCTTGCCTTTTTATTCGGCAATAAATCATGCAAGGGATTATCAGAATTAGTACTAATTTTATGCCAAAGTCTCCGATCGAATGTTTCCAGTAAATCAAGGGCTGGAGTTGTTGATTTAACATAACCAAATTTCTTAGCTCTATATTGCAACCTATCAATATTACTCAAATATTTTGTATAGCTCGCTACTCCCCAAACCTGTATCCCACCATACATAAATAATGACATTATGATTGAATTGAAAATAATATCCAATTCATCCGTGCCATAACCATGACTCTTACACACTCTCAAAATATACATCCTACTATTAGCCTTCTTCATCAATATCCTAAAATGGTCATCCCAATTATTAGCATTATTACTAAAATGCACACCTAATAACTTAATACTTTCGTTTTGTTCAATTCCATGGACAGGAGGCGGAATATTCCTCTCTACTTTACGCTTAATCACCAGCTCTTTTGTCTTGTCAAGGTTGAGAGACATATTGTTGTGATGAGACCATTCTAAGATATTAGTAACTTCCGCCATTGCCGAATCATCACAACCGTTAGATGGAACACTGACTGTTATGTCATCAGCAAACTTGACAAGCATGGATTCACTCATGGAAGCCTGATAAATATCATTAACCATAATAGAAAAGAGTATTGGCTCCAATACTGTTCATTGGGGAACTCCTCTGTTAATGGGCAAAAAAGCACCAACTTATCCAGGGAAGCACACCCTTTGTGATCTATTATCAAGAAAACTAATCAACCAGTTAATAATATAAGGGTTTATTGATGTAGATTTCAACTTATTGCAGACAATAATATTGTGAGACACCATGTCAAATGCCTTTGAAAAATCAAAAGACAACACTCTGACAAAGTCAAAATCTGTATCCAGACATTTCATCCAGAAATGTTTACTACGTAGTAAGGCCATGACAGAATTACACCCCTCCTTATAGGTGAACAGATCCTTACCTATTAATGGTTTAAGGGGCTCCCTTATTTCCTGTTTCAAAACAATTCACTCAAAAAGCCGCATAATAACTGTCGTAATATAAATAGGTCTTAATTGCTGAAACGACGTAGTAGGAATTTCTTTAGGTAATGGCGAAATGTTTGCAGTTTTCCAAAGATTGGGTACTACTTCTTGCTTCAATGAGCAATTAAATATATAAGTAATGGCAGGTGCTAATTCCTTTGAATATTCCGACCACACGGCCAACAAGGAATGTCATCAGGTCCCTTACTTGTTTTCTTGAGGTATTTTAGCGCCTCAAATACAGTGTATTCTTCTACACTTGGGACCCTAATGTCATCCGCAATAATAAACCAGGTCAGGTTCATTGTAATTAGGATCTGTATTAATTCCCAGGAAATAGCCATTAACATCAACGATATTAAAAATAGAAAATATAGAGTCGTTTTTCCTCGTTCTACCAGTCATAACATTAACATTATTCCACCATTCCCTACAACCTCTTCTAAGCTTCTTTTTCTCAGACTTAACAGAATTAATTTGATTAGTACGTATAATCTCATTTATCTTAGGTTGCAATATATCAGCTGCAATACAACCATGCAATACATGCAACAATGTTGCAATACATCAGGTTGCAATACAACCATGCCCTTATGCAAAAATTTGCGTCTACGATTAAGTAGGATCTTGAGTAAAGGCGAAAATACGGTGGATCATTAGATGAAACCTTTACTCGCTTCACTGGAAAACAAGAATCGAAAATAGGATATAGAATTGAATAAAAAATATTAATTGCAATTCTTACATTGGGTTCATTCATCACCGGAGACCAGTTCACATTCTCAAGCAGATTAAACATTCGAGCCTTGCGATGATCCCGCACATCACGAATCTCAACCATAGTTCTTTCAGGAGGGCCATGTCTTAACTTCGCGTGTATGAAAACTCCAAGATGATCTGTTACTAAGAGACTCTTAGCACAGCAAACCTTTCCAAAATTCCATGGTACATTAGTTAAAAACTTATCCAAGTGCGGTTTTTCCTGGTAGGCAACTTAACCAATTGTGACAAATTTGTCTGTAGTTGAAGCTGTTGCAGGTTAAGTTGGTTGAGATCACCCGCTATTACAATTTCTGATTTTGGAGATGTGGAGAGTATTTCATCACAGGCATGAATTAAAAAATCTATCAATCCAAATTCATTATACGTGGCTAATGGAGGGTGGAGCGAAGCGATCCAAATTAAATTGCCTGTACAGCCATATTTTATTTTTTCCCATAAGCATTCAAAGTTATTAGATGACAGGTCCAAACGTTCCATTTTCCAATCATTCCGACAAATAATAGCAACACCTCCACCCTGTTTTCCAATTCTATCCTTACGAAGCAACGTAAAACCATCTGGAGTTACCAGATGATTAGGTATGCGCTCATTCAACCAAGACTCGGAGATAAAACAAACATCAATATAGTTTGTTCTAAGTTCTTCACGTAACCCTTCTATGGCAAACGGTTTCGCCAATGATCGAGTATTAAGTACCAAAGGCATTTTGGGTACACCTTAGGTTGCGTGAGAGGCAATTTAACCAACTCAACGGAAGTTAAGTCACTCCTTGATAATTTGTCTTTCATATTTATTACGCGTTAATACAGGTGATAGTTTCTAAATAAAAGTTCTTAAATAGTTTGTGTCAACCGTTGTGCATTGCTGGTTTGTCTTTATGTTTCCGTACGATAACGAAGTGTTTGACATGCTTTGTTCAAAATTTGACGTAGTATTGCTACGCAAATTAGCCAAGTCTTCTCAATTAAGAATGATAAATAAAACTTTATGCGGCGGTAATTAATAACTGATAACCCAGAACATTTTGGAGCTCCATTTAAGCTTACAGGTAAAATATCAAGTGAAATAGGGTTATTCAATTGCAACATTGCATAGTCATCATAGACGAATTGATAACAACCAGCAAACTATAACAAACTCTTTACTCCTTGATCTTGATAGTTGGTATGGGTGTCAGAGATTTATATACTGTGTATTCGCATATAATAATATGAACAATCGATACAAACTTACTGATAACAACATTTTGGAGCCCCATTGAAACTTACAGGTAAAACATCAAGCAAGGTAAAATTCGATAGCAACATTGCATAGTCATAGTACTTGGTATATAATATATGAAACAATAAACTGTAGCATCGATTTTGTTTTGTATAACATAACAATAAACAATACAGGCAACAAAGCTTATACAAATATTACAGTTACCTCAGAACAGTTAACATATTTCCATACAGCATTCATATGTTGAGTTTCATATTAAATTCTGAAACATTTAGAGACAAAAAGCGTATGGAAACAGATAATTTGGTCGAGCACAGGTTCTCAAAATCGTAGACCAACCCGTTTCGAAAGCGATCGGGATTGTGAGTGTATATAAGATCAAGATACTTGCCAGCCACATCAAAGATTTTCAGTGAAGAACACTCGAAGAAAGGTGACCAGACGAGTAAATCACAATGGCGCATGAATATATGCAGTGTCAATGATGCAGTGTTTCAGTTTCGTAAAGGTGAAAACCTGGGTTACGAGGTTGATCGGGATGATGCAATAATTGCCATTTCGCGACACGACAAAATAATAATAATAATAAACAGAGCCCATTTTAAGACTCGTGCTCCAAACAGGGGCCCGAGTAATTAGGATTTTCTATAGTGCACGTAATTAGTTACGTTATTCAGTTTTACTGCTATATATCTTTCTATGTGAAAGAAGGCATTACATTCAAACGACGCATGGATATTGAGAATGTTGAACCAGATCTAGAACATATTTGGATAGAGGTTGATGGACGTAATCGCCATAGCAAAATGTTACTAGGAGTTATCTACCGCTCCGAATCTATGGATAACTTTCATTCATGGATTGACAAAATTGAAAATCTACTCAGTCACTTAACCACAACTTGGGACGGACTCTTAGTTTTGACAGGTGATATGAATGTAGACTTGGGGAAACCAAATGCGACTAATGTTAAGCAGTATACCGATATGCTTGAGTCTTTTAATTTATACCAGCATGTAAATAAACCGACACGAATAACATCAACTTCACAAACATTAATCGACCATATTATTAGCAATATGCCGAATCGCATTACGCATTGTGATGTACTACCCTGCCCTACCATTAGTGATCACGATGCACCATATGCCTGTATTAACGTGAGGGTTTGCAGGTTTTAACCTCGTTATAAGTTCCTGCGTAATGAGAAACGATTCAATGAACAGTTATTCAGAGAGGATTTCTCCATGTTACCACTTAACCTTGTGTATGGTATAGATGATCCAGCTGAAAAGCTTGGCATTTTCACATCAATGTTTAAATCGTGCTTGGAAAATCATGCTCCTAGGAGCGTTATACAATAGTCTCAATGCACTTACAACAATATATTCTTAAAGTTACTTATAAAACTAATTACAGTTTCATTACAAGATAAAGCCTATACTACATATATTACCACCATGAACAAAAAACTATTAATTTAAAAAAAAAAATTGTATGTAAGGTGGTGTATCGCGTGCATGTAACTTAACTCTTTCCTGACAGATTGAAAACATCGAAAATTGAACCACCTCTTTGTTCTATTGATATCTCTTGAAATAACCATAACTGTTGCGAAAGCTATATATTTTCTGAAAGCCCAACAAACCGGCTTTTACTTGTGCTTTTAAATTTCTCGAACAAAACACATTATGTTAATATAAATTAGCATTAATTATCATAAATCAGGTTGAAAAAGTTACATTTTCTAGAAAAGGCCATCTTGCACGCCCGCGTAGCATCTTGAAAACTCAAAATGGCACCAATCGCAGAGTTGTTTATGAAATCAAATCAAACTTGGCGTGTGAGTGGATCTCATGTTCCTGGCGCTTGTCGAATTTCAATTTTTAATCTTGCGTTACCGTGTGCCGTGTTTTTCGTTTGACGACTTTGCGGGTCTTCTACGACCCATTTTGACTGGGCCGGTCAGGAAAGAGTTAATTCAACTTACATTAACTGATCCAATATGAAATATATTATAAATTTTAATAAACACTATAAAATGTACTTAAAATCCTGGAAAGTGTTGTTTTTAGTGTTTTATATGACTTTTCCAAACCTTCGGAATTGTGTAATATCTTCCCCCAAAATCCAGGAAGTAGCATTTCAAAGACTCGATCTAGATTCCAAAATTTCAGGACGGAGGTAATGCTCCCGGACTCTCCAAGCGCGCCTCCTTTCCGAATCCTGGCTACGTCCTTGCTTCTCTCCCAAATGAAAAATCCTAGATAGAACACTGCTAGTGAGCTTAGTCACGAGTTCAGTACACACTATTGTGGTCTAATGGATACCACACATGTCTATATGAGTTGGGAGACACCGGTTCAAATACTGGTAGGACCATCACTCAGTCTTAAAATAATTGAGGAGAAAGTGCTGCCTTTGCAATAATATACCGCCCGTAGCTTTCACTCTGTGACGAAGGGCCTTCGCTCGAAACGTTAGACAACTTACACGCTATTTCGGCAGTACACCAACCTCTTTAGATATTTGATATTTCTGTACTCTGCCTATGCAGCCGCACAACACGTTTTACAGTTAAATCGTAGGCCCTCGGAACCCCCTATCAATTGGCCTTCTAACGTGTTGGGGTATTCCGTTTACCTAAAAGAGTAATTATAAACTAATCTAAACTAAACTAAACCGGCTAAACTAAACAAAATGGTAATCATCTTGAAGGTATGACGCTACATAGTTTGACAGAGACTACCTGTCGATCTCTGATATTTTAAGATGCTAAAATGAATCAGTTGTCGAAGGTTTTCCCGTAATTTAGAACACAAACTACGGCCCCATAACAGTAACTACGAATCCGGGATTCCCGTGACCACCGTGGTCACTCCAATATGGCCGCCACGCGCTATATTTCCGGGTTTATATAGTTACTGTAATGGAGCCGTAGTTTGTGTTCTAAATCGCGGAAACCCCTTATACAACTGATTCATTTGTTCAGCATCTTTAGTTAAGATCAGAGACAGATAGTCTCTGTCGTCCACTGTATAAAACGAAATATTTCCTGCTTCATTTTTTCGCAGCATCCAAACAATAGTGGCAATAGTAATCCAGCCTTTATCATTAAGCCTGGTTCACACGAGAGCATAATCATAATCATAAGGACAAGACAAAAGGCAAAACAAAGGAATGAAGTCAAGCCTGTGACATAAAGATGGACAATGATAATCATAAGAAGCATAAGCGAAGCATAAGAAGCATAAGGCAAGAGCAAAACAAAAGAGGAAACAAAGAAAAATTCTCGTTGTTTTGTCTTCGTACGTCCCAGAGCAAAAGACATGCTTTGTTTTCGTTGCTTATGCTTATGTCGCTCGTGTGAACCAGGCTTTAGAGATCAGTGTAAACAAAGTAAAAAGAACAAAGACCACATGCATAAATTATCATCAGTCAACTAACACCCAGAAATGTTGTGTGTCACGCGACCGACCGAGCACAGGGCATTTTTGCCGCTAGCCTGCGAGCAGGTTCTCTGCGGGTTGGGGGATGGTAGGTTGGGGCGGGCGAGTTGGGGCGGGCGAGTTGGGGCGGGCGAGTTGGGTCTGTGATAGGTTTGTATTTATTTGATATATAATGAGTATTAGTAAAAACGTACTAGTGGTCTAATACAAATGCTGCATACTCGCTATCTAATTCAATTCGACAACTCGCCCTCGTTGTCTATTTAACAATTAGACAACGAGTCCGAGTTGTCTATGAGCGAATAGTGAACGAAGGCGAAGCCTGAATTGACCATTCGCTCATAGACAATGAGGACGAGTTGTCTAATTGTTTTAGTAGAAACAAGTTACTGGACTATTACAAATCATGCATTCTTCAAAAAATTATCCAAAAACTCATCTGAAACCTCCCCTAAACAAGAGTTTTCTGCGCCATTGTTTTGAGCTCGTTTCGTCATCATGGTCTATCACGAATAGACAACGGTTGGGTAGTACCGTAATCACGAATGCCAAAAATCAGTTTGAAAGGTGTGTATTTGTGGGGTTGAGGGACAATGGAAAGTACATGACTATAAACAGACCCATCACTGGTAAACCAGCAAACAATAACAAACTCTTTACTCCTTGATCTTGATAGTTGGTATGGGGGGTGTCAGAGATTTATATACTGTGTGTTCATTTGTAAGTATTTGTGTTTTATAATATGAACAATCGATACAAAGTTACTGATAACCCAGAACATTTTGGAGCTCCATTTAAGCTTACAGGTAAAATATTAAGTGAAATAGGGTTATTCAATTGCAACAATGCACAGTCATCATAGACGAATTGATAACAACCAGCAAACTATAACAAACTCTTTACTCCTTGATCTTGATAGTTGGTATGGGTGTCAGAGATATATATACTGTGTATTCGCATATAATAATATGAACAATCGATACAAACTTACTGATAACAACATTTTGGAGCCCCATTGAAACTTACAGGTAAAACATCAAGCAAGGTAAAATTCGATAGCAACATTTCATAGTCATAGTACTTGGTATATAATACTGTAGCATCGATTTTGTTTTATATAACATAACAACTAGAAATACGTTATACGCAACACCCCTCGCCCGCTTACACTGTTTGAAAATTTTATAGCGTAGTTGCTAATTTACTACTTTAATACAGTACTGTAGTTCTTTTACTTGAATTAGGTATTAGCCCATTTATTTGCAAAACTGAATAAATTTGCAGTGGACAATATCTCTGAGAGCTTTGTGTTGTTTGAATTTAATTCTTCCATAGGACATCAAACTAAATAGTGCAAACTTTTTAAATTTTTGGGTGCAGTACCTGGCACCTGCACTGAACATAATAGTGGGGAAGTTTACTGCTGTTTCTACTACAAATCACTAAGAAAGAAATTACAGCACTTGTCTCACACGAGAGCAAAACTCGGGCCCCAGGACTGACATGTGTACCCCTCCCATAAATTTCCATGATATGTATGAATGATCCCTTAATTTCAAGTATATATTTTTAGACACATCATACCTTTATAATGTTATTGTATGGTAGTAACAGTACAGCATAATATACAATTATTGGATGAGGTTGAGCATCATGATATCAAGAATTATCCAGACCGAGGTCAATGTTACCTGCCAAAGCAGATAACTTTGACCGAGGTCTGGATAACTCTTAAATATCATGCATAAGCCGAATCCAATAATTGTTTTATTGTACATTGTTCAATTAGATAGTCTTACTATAAAAAATATACAAACAAATCTACTACAGGCGTTTTTTAATTTGTAATTTTTGCACGTTTGGTCCTAGTGACGTCATCAGTGTTAAATAATTTTTGTTTTGGACACCTCCGTGCAATAATTCACAGTATTCAATAGAAATGAGGTCGCACCTGCCAGAGTTTAAGAATTCACTGGAATTGACCAATAGGAAACGAGAATGAATTTTGAATGTATAATAAATGCATTTAGCCAGTGGAATTGGGGAAAGTGTTGAGATGAACGGGTACTTCGTGTTACTGGTAGGTACGCAATACGCATAATGATTGCAACATTTCATTGGTCTGCAGAATACACCAATCAAGACCCAGGCATTTTGGCATTTTTAAATTTTTGAATGCAGCGACAGAATAGTGGGGGGTCTACTGCTGTTTCTACCATCAATCACTAAGAAAGAAATTACTTTTATCACAATATTGATGACTCACGAAATAATCAATGTAGTATTTTGTATATAGACACCAAAGGCTGTTGAAGGAAGAAAGTGCATCTCTATCATACAATGAGTGCCCTTTAAAAAAATCAAATTCGTTCAAATGTCTACGGATGGCATGCATATATAGTGCAAATGTATAGGGGTCCATTCAAATTAGATTTACTAAGACGTACCTATTAGGGATAATACTCCAATTGTTGGTGTGGATAGATTATATACAGTAAGTTGATAATTCTACCCACATTGGACTACTGTGATGTGGAGCTGGCAGCAATATGGATAACTAAATATTGATGGTCATGGGAAACTGATTGGTTAATAGAAATCCCAAGTTTTGTACCTCTTGTATTAGAAGCAAGTTACATTGTGTAATGCTAGTTAGGAAATTCCATGGCATTTTAACATCATATCTACCAGTAAAGAGCTATTTTCCATGTTTCAATTAATCTGTTCATATATGTTATAGCACCATTATCTATTGCCTTAATTGACAATATGTGAAGGATATACAACTTTTGAGTTAAAATTAGTTTTTGTAACATTGTACTGTACATTTGTAACAACTGTAATTTGTTAGAAAACAAGACCCCATATATTGATACCAGTGTTAGCATTGAAGGGGCTATCCTGTATAAATATTATTGTATTATTATTATTATTATTATTATTATTAGTAATACTAATAATAATAATGCATTAACAACAATAATAATAATAATAATAATACCTAATGCAGATTGCAGATACCATATTTGCCATGTAACAAAGCATATAATATATGGCATTGTGTACTATAGTATCTAAATTATATCACCGTGCACATATATATTATAACCTATATTCAGAATGCCATGCCTAGTCTGCTTGTCGACAATGATCTAGCTAACACACATAGTAGCTGTCAACATACCCAATGTGAACTTATAATAATAAGCTGTATTTTACATTGACAGAATAAGTTGTGACCCACTAGGCCAGCTAAGTGTACTGTAGGTCTAACATGATCCATAATGGATGGAGTACTGTAAACACAGATTATATATGGAATACATACCAGTATACAAATATGGACGTCAAGATGATATCGTCAGAAACATAATATTCCGGGTTGAAAAAATTATAACCTTCTTATTGCCAGTGACGGCCTCTAACCATTGAGCCATCGAGATTCAGATGAAGAGAGGTTACAATGATGCACTGGTTCTAATGATATATGTACTGCCTATGCACAGCAGTTACTATATATTTCAGTAATGACTAATGATTGGGTGTGTTAATATATACACTGCTGTTATATCAATAGAATCAGTACATCAATGTACCGTTCACTCACCATCTGAGTCTTGGTAGCTCGACGGTCAGAGCATCTCAGTGGAAATCAGAAAGTTATCCCTGTCCGGGACACATAATAATTTTTTCTGAGGATATGAGCTTGCTTGACAATCATCCATGTACTGTATCGTCTGTTTCCCCCCGAGCTCTCCCTTATTCACTACAGCAATGTATATATTAAGTATTAACACTGACAAGTATACATAGTAATGCTTGTTTATTGCTGCAATATTGTAGGCCAGGTCATATAAACACAGCAATAGTATGCATGTTTTTTCACCCTAAACTACTGTATATATAGGCTAATTATCAAGCAGATAGTATTTACAATTTTAATCAAATAATAAACATACTGCCAACTGTCAATATATTATACATATATGTTTTGAAAATTCAAAACATTACACACCTTCAAATTTTCCCAAATCTCTCTGTTAAGTATTTCAAAATGTGTCTATTAGATTTCGGAGCTTGGAGCAAATACACAATAAAGTGTACAATTATTTAAATTACATTCAAACACTCATTAATAATTCATGAGGAAAAGACAAAAGAAAATCACGACCGTATCGTGGTTTTAAATGTGATAAAGATTCGTCCTGATTTACATAAACTTTATCTTTGATTTTCTCGGCTTAGACAACATCGATTTTCAAAATTACTACGCCAATGAATTTATCAAATGGTTCGTGTTTGAAGCCGTTTAATAAACTCGCAGCACCTGTTTATTAGCGAGTCAAGTCAAAAAGTTTAATAAACGATAAAGTGAAGCACTGAACTGAAGGTAATGGCTATTCGTACGGTAGCCGTACGACGCTATAGTCTCTTAGAATTCAACGAAATACAAGTAAATATCACCAAAATCCTAAACCTAACCCTAATCCTAACCAAATTGCTAACCCTAACCAAAAAAAAATATGCAGAAAAGGCAAATTAATTGCTCAATACAGACCGGTGAGTCGCTGACAATCACAATATACATAATTATAATAGTCCTTTTACCTTTTACTTGTGTCTGTCTTTGATTATCTTGTCCTTCAACACTACGGTTTCGGCTTGAAATCAGCTGATAATCCAGGCCAAATTTCCGATGCCGCGCATGAGGACGGTTGATCATATATATATGTATATATATATATATATATATATAAACCATCAAGAATGTAAAAGTCTATAACAACTCAGTGTGCATTGCGCACTTTTACTGGCTGAAATGACAAAACATAATTGCAGTGTCTGGCTATCATGAGCAACTGTGGACAGCTGTTTCGCTCTCTTGGAGCTATATATTATACGTTTATATATTATTTTTATATGTATTTATATATTATTTTATATATTATTTTTATATATTATTTTTATAGAGCTATATATATACGCTCTCTTCGAGCTATATATATATATATATATATATATATATATATATATATATATATATATAATATATATATATATATATATAATATATATATATATATATATATATATATATATATATATATATATATATATATATATATATATCTATATATATATATATACCTATAAATCCGATCCGAGATTAGGATTCGCTTGGATCTCGCGTGATAAGGGACTAAACGCCGGTCGATATTAGCACCCTCGCCCTCAGGCCTTCGGCCTTCGGCCGGCGCTTCGCGCCGGGCGAGGGGATAAACAACACAGGCAACAAAGCTTATAAAAATATTACAGTTACCTCAGAACAGTTAACATATTTCCATACAGCATTCATATGTTGAGTTTCATATTAAATTCTTAAACATTTAGAGACAAAAAGCGTATGGAAACAGATAATTTGGTCGAGCACAGGTTCTCAAAATCGTAGACCAACCCGTTTCGAAATCGATCGGGATTGTGAGCGTATATAAGATCAAGATACTTGCCAGCCACATCAAAGATTTTCAGTGAAGAACACTCGAAGAAAGGTGACCAGACGAGTAAATCACAATGGCGCATGAATATATGCAGTGTCAATGATGCAGTGTTTCAGTTTCGTAAAGGTGAAAAGCCTGGGTTACGAGGTTGATCGGGATGATGCAATAATTGCCATTTCGCGACACGACAAAATAATAATAATAATAATAAACAGAGCCCATTTTAAGACTCGTGCTCCAAACAGGGGCCCGAGTAATTAGGATTTTCTATAGTGCACGTAATTAGTTACGTTATTCAGTTTTACTGCTATATATCTTTCTATGTGAAAGAAGGCATTACATTCAAACGACGCATGGATATTGAGAATGTTGAACCAGCTCTAGAACATATTTGGATAGAGGTTGATGGACGTAATCGCCATAGCAAAATGTTTCTAGGAGTTATCTACCGCCCGAATCTATGGATAACTTTCATTCATGGATTGACAAAATTGAAAATCTACTCAGTCACTTAACCACAACTTGGGACGGACTCTTAGTTTTGACAGGTGATATGAATGTAGACTTGGGGAAACCAAATGCGACTAATGTTAAACAGTATACCGATATGCTTGAGTCTTTTAATTTATACCAGCATGTAAATAAACCGACACGAATAACATCAACTTCACTCAAACATTAATGGACCATATTATTAGCAATATGCCGAATCGCATTACGCATTGTGATGTACTACCCTGCCCTACCATTAGTGATCACGATGCACCATATGCCTGTATTAACGTGAGGGTTTGCAGGTTTTAACCTCGTTATAAGTTCCTGCGTAACGAGAAACGATTCAATGAACAGTTATTCAGAGAGGATTTCTACATGTTACCACTTAACCTTGTGTATGGTATAGATGATCCAGCTGAAAAACTTGGCATTTTCACATCAATGTTTAAATCGTGCTTGGAAAATCATGCTCCTAGAAGCGTTATACAATAGTCTCAATGCTCGTACAACAATATATTCTTAAAGTTACTTATAAAACTAATTACAGTTTCATTACAAGATAAAGCCTATACTACATATATTACCACCATGAAAAAAAACATATTAATTTAAAAAAGAAATTGGATGTAAGGTGGTGTATCGCGTGCATGTAACTTAACTCTTTCCTGACAGGCTGAAAACATCTAAAATTGAACCACCTCTTTGTTCTATTGATATCTCTTGAAATAACCATAACTGTTGCGAAAGCTATATATTTTCTGAAAGCCCAACAAACCGGCTTTTACTTGTGCTTTTAAATTTCCCGAACAAAACACATTATGTTAATATAAATTAGCATTAATTATCATAAATCAGGTTGAAAAAGTTACATTTTTCTAGAAAAGGCCATCTTGCACGCCCGCGTATAACTTGAAAACTCAAAATGCCACCAATCGCAGAGTTGTTTATGAAATCAAATCAAAATTGGCGTGTGAGTGGATCTCATGTTCCTGGCGCTTGTCCAATTTCAATTTTTAATCTTGCGTTACCGTGTGCCGTGTTTTTCGTTTGACGACTTTGCGGGTCTTCTACGACCCATTTTGGCTGGGCCGGTCAGGAAAGAGTTAATTCAACTTACATTAACTGATCCAATATGAAATATATTATAAATTTTAATAAACACTATAAAATGTACTTAAAATCCTGGAAAGTGTTGTTTTTACTGTTTTATATGACTTTTCCAAACCTTCGGAATTGTGTAATATCTTCCCCCAAAATGCAGGAAGTAGCATTTCAAAGACTCGATCTAGATTCCAAAATTTCAGCACGGAGGTAATGCTCCCGGACTCCCCAAGCGCGCCTCCTTTCCGAATCCTGGCTACGTCCTTGCTTCTCTCCCAAATGAAAAATCCTAGATAGAACACTGCTAGTGAGCTTAGTCACGAGTTCAGTACACACTATTGTGGTCTAATGGATACCACACATGTCTATATGAGTTGGGAGACACAGGTTCAAATACTGGTCGGACCATCACTCAGTCTTAAAATAATTGAGGAGAAAGTGCTGCCTTTGCAATGATATACCGCCCGCAGCTTTCACTCTGTGACGAAGGGCCTTCGCTCGAAACGTTAGACAACTTACACGCTATTTCGGCAGTACACCAACCTCTTTAGATATTTGATATTTCTGTACTCTGCCTATGCAGCACAACACGTTTTACAGTTAAATCGTAGGCCCTCGGAACCCCCTATCAATTGGCCTTCTAACGTGTTGGGGTATTCCGTTTACCTAAAAGAGTAATTATAAACTAAACTAAACTAAACTAAACCGGCTAAACTAAACAAAATGGTAATCATCTTGAAGGTATGACGCTACATAGTTTGACAGAGACTACCTGTCGATCTCTGATATTTTAAGATGCTAAAATGAATCAGTTGTCGAAGGTTTTCCCGTAATTTAGAACACAAACTACGGCCCCATAACAGTAACTACGAATCCGGGATTCCCGTGACCACCGTGGTCACTCCAATATGGCCGCCACGCGCTATATTTCCGGGTTTATATAGTTACTGTAATGGAGCCGTAGTTTGTGTTGTAAATCGCGGAAACCCCTTATACAACTGATTCATTTGTTGAGCATCTTTAATTAAGATCAGAGACAGATAGTCTCTGTCGCCCACTGTATAAAACGAAATATTTCCTGCTTCATTTTTTCGCAGCATCCAAACAATAGTGGTAATAGTAATCCAGCCTTTATCATTAAGCCTGGTTCACACGAGAGCATAATCATAATCATAAGGACAAGACAAAAGGCCAAACAAAGGAATGAAGTCAAGCCTGTGACATAAAGATGGACAATGATAATCATAAGAAGCATAAGCGAAGCATAAGAAGCATAAGGCAAGAGCAAAACAAAAGAGGAAACAAAGAAAAATTCTCGTTGTTTTGTCTTCGTACGTCCCAGAGCAAAAGACATGCTTTGTTTTCGTTTGCTTATGCTTATGTCCGCTCGTGTGAACCAGGCTTTAGAGATCAGTGTAAACAAAGTAAAAAGAACAAAGACCACATGCATAAATTATCATCAGTCAACTAACAACCAGAAATGTTGTGTGTCACGTGACCGACCGAGCACAGGGCATTTTTGCACGCTAGCCTGCGAGAAGGTTCTCGGCGGGTTGGGGGGGATGCTAGGTTGGGGCGGGCGAGTTGGGGCGGGCAAGTTGAGGCGGGCGAGTTGGGGCGGGCGAGTTGGGTCTGTGATAGGTTTGTATTTATTTGATATATAATGAGTATTAGTAAAAACGTACTAGTGGTCTAATACAAATGCTGCATACTCGCTATCTAATTCAATTCGACAAACTCGCCCTCGTTGTCTATTTAACAATTAGACAACGAGTCCAAGTTGTCTATGAGCGAATAGTGAACGAAGGCGAAGCCTGTTTTGACCATTCGCTCATAGACAATGAGGACGAGTTGTCTAATTGTTTTAGTAGAAATAAATTACTGGACTATTACAAATCATGCATTCTTCAAAAAATTTATCCAAAAACTCATCCTGAAACCTCCCCTAAACAAGAGTTTTCTGCGCCATTGTTTTTGAGCTCGTTTCGTCATCATGGTCTATCACGAATAGACAACGGTTGGGTAGTACCGTAATCATAAATGCCAAAAATCAGTTTGAAAGGTGTGTATTTGTGGGGTTGAGGGACAATGGAAAGTACATGACTGAACAGACCCATCACTGGTAAACCAGCAAACAATAACAAACTCTTTACTCCTTGATCTTGATAGTTGGTATGGGGGGTGTCAGAGATTTATATATCTGTGTGTTCATTTGTAAGTATTTGTGTTTTATAATATGAACAATCGATACAAAGTTACTGATAACCCAGAACATTTTGGAGCTCCATTTAAGCTTACAGGTAAAATATCAAGTGAAATAGGGTTATTCAATTGCAACAATGCATAGTAATCATAGACGAATTGATAACAACCAAGCAAAACTATAACAAACTCTTTACTCCTTGATCTTGATAATTGGTATGGGTGTCAGAGATTTATATACTGTGTATTCGCATATAATAATATGAACAATCGATACAAACTTACTGATAACAACATTTTGGAGCCCCATTGAAACTTACAGGTAAAACATCAAGCAAAGTAAAATTCGATAGCAACATTGCATAGTCATAGTACTTGGCATATAATATATGAAACAATAAACTGTAGCATCGATTTTGTTTTGTTTAACATAACAATAAACAATACAGGCAACAAAGCTTATACAAATATTACAGTTACCTCAGAACAGTTAACATATTTCCATACAGCATTCATATGTTGAGTTTCATATTAAATTCTTAAACATTTAGAGACAAAAAGCGTATGGAAACAGATATATTTGGTCGAGCACAGGTTCTCAAAATCGTAGACCAACCCGTTTCGAAAGCGATCGGGATTGTGAGCGTATATAAGATCAAGATACTTGCCAGCCACATCAAAGATTTTCATTGAAGAACACTCGAAGAAAGGTGACCAGACGAGTAAATCACAATGGCGCATGAATATATGCAGTGTCAATGATGCAGTGTTTCAGTTTCGTAAAGGTGAAAAGCCTGGGTTACGAGGTTGATCGGGAATGATGCAATAATTGCCATTTCGCGACACGACAAAATAATAATAATAATAATAAACAGAGCCCATTTTAAGACTCGTGCTACCAAACAGGGGCCCGAGTAATTAGGATTTTCTATAGTGCACGTAATTAGTTACGTTATTCAGTTTTTTACTGCTATATATCTTTCTATGTGAAAGAAGGCATTACATTCAAACGACGCATGGATATTGAGAATGTTGAACCAGCTCTAGAACATATTTGGATAGAGGTTGATGGACGTAATCGCCATAGCAAAATGTTTCTAGGAGTTATCTACCGCCCCGAATCTATGGATAACTTTCATTCATGGATTGACAAAATTGAAAATCTACTCAGTCACTTAACCATAACTTGGGACGGACTCTTAGTTTTGACAGGTGATATGAATGTAGACTTGGGGAAACCAAATGCGACTAATGTTAAACAGTATACCGATATGCTTGAGTCTTTTAATTTATACCAGAATGTAAATAAACCGACACGAATAACATCAACTTCACTCAAACATTAATCGACCATATTATTAGCAATATGCCGAATCGCATTACGCATTGTGATGTACTACCCTTCCCTACCATTAGTGATCACGATGCACCATATGCCTGTATTAACGTGAGGGTTTGCAGGTTTTAACCTCGTTATAAGTTCCTGCGTAATGAGAAACGATTCAATGAACAGTTATTCAGAGAGGATTTCTCCATGTTACCACTTAACCTTGTGTATGGTATAGATGATCCAGATGAAAAGCTTGGCATTTTCACATCAATGTTTAAATCGTGCTTGGAAAATCATGCTCCTAGAAGCGTTATACAATAGTCTCAATGCTCTTACAACAATATATTCTTAAAGTTACTTATAAAACTAATTACATATATTACCACCATGAACAAAAAACTATTAATTTTAAAAAAGAAATTGGATGTAAGGTGGTGTATCGCGTGCATGTAACTTAACTCTTTCCTGACAGGCTGAAAACATCGAAAATTGAACCACCTCTTTGTTATATTGATATCTCTTGAAATAACCATAACTGTTGCGAAAGCTATATATTTTCTGAAAGCCCAACAAACCGGCTTTTACTTGTGCTTTTAAATTTCCCGAACAAAATACATTATGTTAATATAAATTAGCATTAATTATCATAAATCAGGTTGAAAAAGTTACATTTTTCTAGAAAAGGCCATCTTGCACGCCCGCGTATCACTTGAAAACTCAAATGCCACCAATCGTAGAGTTGTTTATGAAATCAAATCAAAATTGGCGTGTGAGTGGATCTCATGTTCCTGGCGCTTGTCCAATTTCAATTTTTAATCTTGCGTTACCGTGTGTGCCGTGTTTTTCGTTTGACGACTTTGCGGGTCTTCTACGACCCATTTTGGCTGGGCCGGTCAGGAAAGAGTTAATTCAACTTACATTAACTGATCCAATATGAAATATATTATAAATTTTAATAAACACTATAAAATGTACTTAAAATCCTGGAAAGTGTTGTTGTTTACTGTTTTATATGACTTTTCCAAACCTTCGGAATTGTGTAATATCTTCCCCCAAAATGCAGGAAGTAGCATTTCAAAGACTCGATCTAGATTCCAAAATTTCAGCACGGAGGTAATGCTCCCGGACTCCCCAAGCGCGCCTCCTTTCCGAATCCTGGCTACGTCCTTGCTTCTCTCCCAAATGAAAAATCCTAGATAGAACACTGCTAGTGAGCTTAGTCACGAGTTCAGTACACACTATTGTGGTCTAATGGATACCACACATGTCTATATGAGTTGGGAGACACAGGTTCAAATACTGGTCGGACCATCACTCAGTCTTAAAATAATTGAGGAGAAAGTGCTGCCTTTGCAATGATATACCGCCCGCAGCTTTCACTCTGTGACGAAGGGCCTTCGCTCGAAACGTTAGACAACTTACACGCTATTTCGGCAGTACACCAACCTCTTTAGATATTTGATATTTCTGTACTCTGCCTATGCAGCACAACACGTTTTACAGTTAAATCGTAGGCCCTCGGAACCCCCTATCAATTGGCCTTCTAACGTGTTGGGGTATTCCGTTTACCTAAAAGAGTAATTATAAACTAAACTAAACTAAACTAAACCGGCTAAACTAAACAAAATGGTAATCATCTTGAAGGTATGACGCTACATAGTTTGACAGAGACTACCTGTCGATCTCTGATATTTTAAGATGCTAAAATGAATCAGTTGTCGAAGGTTTTCCCGTAATTTAGAACACAAACTACGGCCCCATAACAGTAACTACGAATCCGGTATTCCCGTGACCACCGTGGTCACTCCAATATGGCCGCCACGCGCTATATTTCCGGGTTTATATAGTTACTGTAATGGAGCCGTAGTTTGTGTTGTAAATCGCGGAAACCCCTTATACAACTGATTCATTTGTTGAGCATCTTTAATTAAGATCAGAGACAGATAGTCTCTGTCGCCCACTGTATAAAACGAAATATTTCCTGCTTCATTTTTTCGCAGCATCCAAACAATAGTGGTAATAGTAATCCAGCCTTTATCATTAAGCCTGGTTCACACGAGAGCATAATCATAATCATAAGGACAAGACAAAAGGCCAAACAAAGGAATGAAGTCAAGCCTGTGACATAAAGATGGACAATGATAATCATAAGAAGCATAAGCGAAGCATAAGAAGCATAAGGCAAGAGCAAAACAAAAGAGGAAACAAAGAAAAATTCTCGTTGTTTTGTCTTCGTACGTCCCAGAGCAAAAGACATGCTTTGTTTTCGTTGCTTATGCTTATGTCGCTCGTGTGAACCAGGCTTTAGAGATCAGTGTAAACAAAGTAAAAAGAACAAAGACCACATGCATAAATTATCATCAGTCAACTAACAACCAGAAATGTTGTGTGTCACGTGACCGACCGAGCACAGGGCATTTTTGCCGCTAGCCTGCGAGAAGGTTCTCGGCGGGTTGGGGGATGCTAGGTTGGGGCGGGCGAGTTGGGGCGGGCAAGTTGAGGCGGGCGAGTTGGGGCGGGCGAGTTGGGTCTGTGATAGGTTTGTATTTATTTGATATATAATGAGTATTAGTAAAAACGTACTAGTGGTCTAATACAAATGCTGCATACTCGCTATCTAATTCAATTCGACAACTCGCCCTCGTTGTCTATTTAACAATTAGACAACGAGTCCAAGTTGTCTATGAGCGAATAGTGAACGAAGGCGAAGCCTGTTTTGACCATTCGCTCATAGACAATGAGGACGAGTTGTCTAATTGTTTTAGTAGAAATAAATTACTGGACTATTACAAATCATGCATTCTTCAAAAAATTATCCAAAAACTCATCTGAAACCTCCCCTAAACAAGAGTTTTCTGCGCCATTGTTTTGAGCTCGTTTCGTCATCATGGTCTATCACGAATAGACAACGGTTGGGTAGTACCGTAATCATAAATGCCAAAAATCAGTTTGAAAGGTGTGTATTTGTGGGGTTGAGGGACAATGGAAAGTACATGACTGAACAGACCCATCACTGGTAAACCAGCAAACAATAACAAACTCTTTACTCCTTGATCTTGATAGTTGGTATGGGGGGTGTCAGAGATTTATATACTGTGTGTTCATTTGTAAGTATTTGTGTTTTATAATATGAACAATCGATACAAAGTTACTGATAACCCAGAACATTTTGGAGCTCCATTTAAGCTTACAGGTAAAATATCAAGTGAAATAGGGTTATTCAATTGCAACAATGCATAGTAATCATAGACGAATTGATAACAACCAGCAAACTATAACAAACTCTTTACTCCTTGATCTTGATAATTGGTATGGGTGTCAGAGATTTATATACTGTGTATTCGCATATAATAATATGAACAATCGATACAAACTTACTGATAACAACATTTTGGAGCCCCATTGAAACTTACAGGTAAAACATCAAGCAAAGTAAAATTCGATAGCAACATTGCATAGTCATAGTACTTGGCATATAATATATGAAACAATAAACTGTAGCATCGATTTTGTTTTGTTTAACATAACAATAAACAATACAGGCAACAAAGCTTATACAAATATTACAGTTACCTCAGAACAGTTAACATATTTCCATACAGCATTCATATGTTGAGTTTCATATTAAATTCTTAAACATTTAGAGACAAAAAGCGTATGGAAACAGATAATTTGGTCGAGCACAGGTTCTCAAAATCGTAGACCAACCCGTTTCGAAAGCGATCGGGATTGTGAGCGTATATAAGATCAAGATACTTGCCAGCCACATCAAAGATTTTCATTGAAGAACACTCGAAGAAAGGTGACGAGTAAATCACAATGGCGCATGAATATATGCAGTGTCAATGATGCAGTGTTTCAGTTTCGTAAAGGTGAAAAGCCTGGGTTACGAGGTTGATCGGGATGATGCAATAATTGCCATTTCGCGACACGACAAAATAATAATAATAATAATAAACAGAGCCCATTTTAAGACTCGTGCTCCAAACAGGGGCCCGAGTAATTAGGATTTTCTATAGTGCACGTAATTAGTTACGTTATTCAGTTTTACTGCTATATATCTTTCTATGTGAAAGAAGGCATTACATTCAAACGACGCATGGATATTGAGAATGTTGAACCAGCTCTAGAACATATTTGGATAGAGGTTGATGGACGTAATCGCCATAGCAAAATGTTTCTAGGAGTTATCTACCGCCCCGAATCTATGGATAACTTTCATTCATGGATTGACAAAATTGAAAATCTACTCAGTCACTTAACCATAACTTGGGACGGACTCTTAGTTTTGACAGGTGATATGAATGTAGACTTGGGGAAACCAAATGCGACTAATGTTAAACAGTATACCGATATGCTTGAGTCTTTTAATTTATACCAGAATGTAAATAAACCGACACGAATAACATCAACTTCACTCAAACATTAATCGACCATATTATTAGCAATATGCCGAATCGCATTACGCATTGTGATGTACTACCCTTCCCTACCATTAGTGATCACGATGCACCATATGCCTGTATTAACGTGAGGGTTTGCAGGTTTTAACCTCGTTATAAGTTCCTGCGTAATGAGAAACGATTCAATGAACAGTTATTCAGAGAGGATTTCTCCATGTTACCACTTAACCTTGTGTATGGTATAGATGATCCAGATGAAAAGCTTGGCATTTTCACATCAATGTTTAAATCGTGCTTGGAAAATCATGCTCCTAGAAGCGTTATACAATAGTCTCAATGCTCTTACAACAATATATTCTTAAAGTTACTTATAAAACTAATTACATATATTACCACCATGAACAAAAAACTATTAATTTTAAAAAAGAAATTGGATGTAAGGTGGTGTATCGCGTGCATGTAACTTAACTCTTTCCTGACAGGCTGAAAACATCGAAAATTGAACCACCTCTTTGTTATATTGATATCTCTTGAAATAACCATAACTGTTGCGAAAGCTATATATTTTCTGAAAGCCCAACAAACCGGCTTTTACTTGTGCTTTTAAATTTCCCGAACAAAATACATTATGTTAATATAAATTAGCATTAATTATCATAAATCAGGTTGAAAAAGTTACATTTTTCTAGAAAAGGCCATCTTGCACGCCCGCGTATCACTTGAAAACTCAAAATGCCACCAATCGTAGAGTTGTTTATGAAATCAAATCAAAATTGGCGTGTGAGTGGATCTCATGTTCCTGGCGCTTGTCGAATTTCAATTTTTAATCTTGCGTTACCGTGTGCCGTGTTTTTCGTTTGACGACTTTGCGGGTCTTCTACGACCCATTTTGACTGGGCCGGTCAGGAAAGAGTTAATTCAACTTACATTAACTGATCCAATATGAAATATATTATAAATTTTAATAAACACTATAAAATGTACTTAAAATCCTGGAAAGTGTTGTTGTTAGTGTTTTATATGACTTTTCCAAACCTTCGGAATTGTGTAATATCTTCCCCCAAAATGCAGGAAGTAGCATTTCAAAGACTCGATCTAGATTCCAAAATTTCAGCACGGAGGTAATGCTCCCGGACTCCCAAGCGCGCCTCCTTTACGAATCCTGGCTACGTCCTTGCTTCTCTCCCAAATGAAAAATCCTAGATAGAACACTGCTAGTGAGCTTAGTCACGAGTTCAGTACACGCTATTGTGGTCTAATGGATACCACACATGTATATATGAGTTGGGAGACACAGGTTCAAATACTGGTCGGACCATCACTCACAGTCTTAAAATAATTGAGGAGAAAGTGCTGCCTTTGCAATAATATATCGTAGTTCTTATCTTTTATTGTAAATAGTAATAATATTTAATTATTTTGCAGGTTTAATTTATAGTTCATTGTTTGTAATTATCCGTAAATCTATTGTTCAGGACACCCATTGATACCAGCTTTTGCTGACGGGTTCCTTATCCTGATTAAATATTAGAGGAATGAATGAAATGAATGAATCAGCTCAACTCAGTATACCAAACCTTTTACAAGCAGGGTCTGGCGGCAAGCTGAGATGAGGGGCACGAGGTTGGACAAATGACTTTTTTATGAGCTCCGCTGTTATACCATCGAGACCGATAAATCACAGTCACATGGAGGTAGAAAGGTCACTGCCTATACTGTGCTACCAAATTCAAACTAGAAGCTGTAAAGTTCGCGGAGGAATGTAATAGAAACCACCAAGCAGGGAAGAAGTTTAACGTTGACATGAAGAAAATTAGAGAATGACGACAAACAAGAGTAAACTAGAATCTGTTGGAAGTGCCGCGGGCAAGCGAAATCGCCTTGAGGGAGGAAGAAGAAAGCCTTTTGATTTATCTATTGAAGAAGTCCTACTCGAATGGATACATCAACGACGGGCTAATGGTCTATACGCGTGTCCAGAAAAATGATTAGAATTAGCAAAGCACGCTGCCTACATGAAGGAAAATGCAAGCAAACGGAAATTCGACCCACGTTCACCGCAAGCGTTGGGTGGGTTTAGAAATTTATGACCAGAAATGGTTTATCTATACGGAGCAAGACGACTCAATCTCAGAAGGATCCAGAGAAACTAATTGACAAACTGATATCTTATGTTTTACAAGTGCGACGACTGCGCGAAAACTTTTCTTTCGGAGACAGCGACATTATTACTGTACCTATGAATGATGCTTTAAAATACGACTGTTGATTCTATCGGCAAGAACACGATAAACATGAATACATCTGGCTATGAGAAGACGAAAGTTTCGCCTGATTGACAGCAAAGGCAGATGGGACGAAACTTAAACCTTTCATTGTCTTTCCTGGAGCTAAAAGAGAGACTAAATTACTCAACGAAGAATTTAAAAGTAAATTCGTAGTTGCGTCATCTGCTAATGGTTGGATGAACGAGGAACTAACGCTTTCCTTTCTAAGAAATGTTTTGAGGAAGTTTGCATTCACGCGACGACTGTTAGCTTGCGATTCGTTCCTGTGCCATGTGATGGACACAGTAAGAGAAGAACTTGTATCATCCAAGATTGACACAGTAATAATCCCAGGAGGTTGTACCAAATACATACAGTACAAGCTCGAGATTCGATATGGAATAAGCCTTTCAAAGCAAAGGTAACGGAGCAATACGACGAGTGGATGACTGGTGAAGTCCATTCTTTCACGGCTGCTGGAAATATGCGTGGTGCTACCCGGAAATAGATTGTTAAGTGGATCCTGGAAGCGTGGGCTAGTTTAGATAGTGCAATGATTGTGGCCTTATTCAAGAGCTGTGGACTGACTGTTGCTTTAGATGGATCGGAGGATGACCACATCCATTGCTTTAAGGAGAATCAGCCATGCCATTCTGGGCTAGCACAAATCAAAACTGTTCAACGTGCTGTTACCCAGGCACGTGAACGTGACCATTTCGACGGAATAAAATAGTCGGACGTCGAGGATGCTGCGCCCGACAATCTTGTTATTGATGATGAACTTGCCATTGATTGAGGACAATTTGCTACATTATAAATATATAGCGGTATTTATTATATCTAGAACTAGGATTTCAGTTTTTTATATATTTGTTATTGTTCTTATTAATGTTCTGCGTTCTTATGGAATCAGATTGCGGTGTTTTCTAAAAAATCAAATAAGCGCCTCCTCCCGAATAAGCGCTCCCTCTCGAATAAGCGCCCCCGGGCGCTTATTCAAATCATTACGCTACTCATTCGACGGCGACAAATCCACAGATTTGTTTGTATATTTCATTATGGCGCGTGCGCAGTAGGACAATATTATGAAAACCTGTGGAGAAATTCGTTTCCTTCGAGATATCTGAAATATAAAGAACAAAATGGTGTAGGATTTACAACGTAAAACTACAATTTTAGAAATCACCATACTATCTTACACAGATGTCTTAAACTAGCTTTCCCACTGATATGAGTATCAAAGCCTTCTAACTATCAAAATACGAGAAAATTATTATGTTGCTATACCCCCCGGATTTCACAAAAGTTTACACTAAAAATGAAATATTAAAAATAACTAATTAAGTTTATTAATAGATAAAAATAAAAACCTTATTAATTGAAATAATCAATAAGGTTTGAGCCATCATCGTAATCATAATACTGAGCATTTGATTTATTTGGACCATTTATATAGCCAACGAAGTGATGAATCAAGCTAATTAATTGTAGCATATTTTAGGATCAGCATCCAGCATAGGGTTTCAGTTACGTGCGATAATTACCATCATCCCCAGGCCAGTGGGCAGGGTACCATTTCTCACCGAAATTATATATATATATATATATATATTAAATCTTTCCTGCCCGGTCCATTGAAAATGGCTTGTAAAAGCTGATGAAGCGTGCATCGAAAAACACGACACACGGTAATGCAAGATTTAAAACTTGAAAATCGACAAACACCAGGCACACGAGATCCACTCAGACGCCAAGTTGGAATTTATTTATTTAAAAACTCTGCGATTGGTGACATTTTTAATTTTCGTGATGCTACACGCGCGTTGTAAAAAAATGAAAGTTTTTTCAACATACATTATGATAATTAATGCTAATTGATATTAACATAGCGTGTCTTGTTATGGAAATTTAAAAGCACTGATAAAAGACGGTTTATCGAGCTTTCAGAAAATGTATAGCTTTCGCAACAGGTATGGTTATTTCCAAATATATCAATAGAACAAATCGAGGTGAGTCAATTTTGGATGTTTTCAGCATGACAGGAAGGGGTTAAAGCAGATAGATGAGCATAGGGTTCTGATTTCCGATAACCCAGTCGATGTTTTGGCAATAAACGAGACGATGCTTGATTCTGCAGCTGACAATATTGAATAGCCTATATATGGGTATGAAATTGTAGGGCGAAATAGAAGCATTAACGGTAGATCTGGTGGAGGTGTTTGTTTTTATGTTCATTGTAATATAAATATTTTAACGCTCCTTGAACTGTTTATTGATCAGCTGGAAAATTTATGCATCGAAATTCGTAAACCTGGATAGAAGCCTAATATATATATATATATATATATATATATATATATATATATATATATATATAGCAAAGTGAAAAGGTGGTAAACTGCCAAGAATTTAGTGACGAGATACTGACGTTTCGAGCGGAGCCCTTCATCAGAGTAAGACGAGATGAAATAAAATAAATAGGGCTTATATAATGCCAAAAGGGTGTCACAGGTAGAAAGTAGCCAATCAAATGCACGGGAAATAAACTAACTAATAATTAGTACCTAGTACATAGTGCCTTAGTACATAGTGCCCTTAAACAAAATACCTCGGCACCAGCGGGAACATTTTCTTGCGGCCGTTCCCGCTGTAACACATGCGCTTTTCTCAATCCCACTACAGTTATTACTGCCCCCAAATTCGACCACACAATCCGTCATGCTTTTTCATGCACGTCCACCAACATAATTTATTGCATTTCTTGCGATAAATGCCCTAAAATCTACATCGGTGAAACTGGGCGACGTCTTTCAGACAGGTTTGCTGAACATCTTCGTTCCGTGAGGATCAATGATGGTGACAAACCTGTAGCCCGCCATTTCAACAGCTCCAACCATTTGGTTTCAGACATGAAAGTCTGTGCCATCCTTCCCATTTCCGGTGGCAACGATAACCGCAAGCGGCAAGAAAAGCGTCTCATTTTTAAACTTGGCACCACACATCCTCTTGGTCTTAACGAACGTTTTTCTTTTATTTAACTTCCTAAAAGTTTTTTATTATTTTAGTTTGCTTGGAACTTTTTATTATTAGCTTATACACTTTCATTGCTTTTCAAGTCTTTGGTTCTATTATTATCGCCTAATCCCCTTGAATATTGGACCTGTCATTTTTCCCACCTCCTCAGTCTGCTTATTGATCGACTTTAAAAATAGCAAATGATTTAACTTTTCCCATCTCATTAATTATTAGTTAGTTTATTTCCCGTGCCTTTGATTGGCTACTTTCTACCTGTGACACCCTTTTGGCATTATATAAGCCCTATTTATTTTATTTCATCTCGTCTTACTCTGATGAAGGGCTCCGCTCGAAACGTCAGTATCTCGTCACTAAATTCTTGGCAGTTTACCACCTTTTCACTTTGCTATATATTCAAAACACTGTCTACGCAGCACTCTACTTTTTTTTATATATATATATATATATATATATATATATATATATATATATATATATATATATATATATATATATATATATATATATATAATATATATATATATATATATATATATATATATATATATATATATATATATATATATATATATATATATATATATATATATATATATATATATATCATATATTGGTATAACGTCAGGCGAATTTAAAACCCGCCACAGAAATCACACCAAATCCTTTCGCCACCAAAGGTATTCACTAGACACGGAGCTGTCAAAATACGTTTGGAGGCTAAAAGAAAACGACAAAAAATACAACATCAAATGGTCCATCATTAAGACAATCCCTGCGTACAAACCCGGAGCAAAAAGATGCAACCTATGTTTGGAGGAAAAAGCTTCAAGTGATGAAAAGACGAACAAAAGACATGCTAAACAAACGATCAGAACTGTTTTCCACGTGTAGACACGTAACACGACACTTAATTAGCCAGTGTATAATAGGAGTAACTTAATCCGATCTGTCAGTTGCCTGACGATCGCATAACCGCGTGAAACTCGGAGTAGCAACCGAAACTTTTCATTTTAAATATATATATATATATATATATATATATATATATATATAATATAGTAATATTTGGCATTTCACTCGATCAAACTACATGTTGAAAGGATTTATGGTGAAGGAAAATTTCGAGTGTTGGAATACATACATTTTAAGACCAAACCGGGACCAGTTGCGAAAAATGCAACTTAGCGGCCTTCCGGTAGGAATTGAATCCGCGACCCTGCGATTGCTAGTGCAGCGCTCTGACCACTGAGCTACGGAAGCCGTTGCCGAGAGCCTAGTCACGAGTTCTGTATATATGGTGGTAATGCCGGGATAAGATTCTGGGTATATTATATAGTAATATTTGGCATTTCACTCGATCAAACTACATGTTGAAAGGATTTATGGTGAAGGAAAATTTCGAGTGTTGGAATACATACATTTTAAGACCAAACCGGGACCAGTTGCGAAAAATGCAACTTAGCGGCCTTCCGGTAGGAATTGAACCCGCGACCCTGCGATTGCTAGTGCAGCGCTCTGACCACTGAGCTACGGAAGCCGTTGCCTAGAGCCTAGTCACGAGTTCTGTATATATGGTGGTAATGCCGGGATAAGATTCTCGGTATATTATATAGTAATATTTGGCATTTCACTCGATCAAACTACATGTTGAAAGGATTTATGGTGAAGGAAAATTTCGAGTGTTGGAATACATACATTTTAAGACCAAACCGGGACCAGTTGCGAAAAATGCAACTTAGCGGCCTTCCGGTAGGAATTGAACCCGCGACCCTGCGATTTGCTAGTGCAGCGCTCTGACAACTGAGCTACGGAAGCCGTTGCCGAGAGCCTAGTCACGAGTTATGTATATATGATGGTAATGCCGGGATAAGATTCTGGGTATATTATAGAGTAATATTTGGCATTTCACTCGATCAAACTACATGTTGAAAGGATTTATGGTGAAGGAAAATTTCGAGTGTTGGAATACATACATTTTAAGACCAAACCGGGACCAGTTGCGAAAAATGCAACTTAGCGGCCTTCCGGTAGGAATTGAACCAGCGACCCTGCGATTGCTAGTGCAGCGCTCTGACCACTGAGCTACGGAAGCCGTTGCCGAGAGCCTAGTCACGAGTTCTGTATATATGGTGGTAATGCCGGGATAAGATTCTGGGTATATTATATAGTAATATTTGGCATTTCACTCGATCAAACTACATGTTGAAAGGATTTATGGTGAAGGAAAATTTCGAGTGTTGGAATACATACATTTTAAGACCAAACCGGGACCAGTTGCGAAAAATGCAACTTAGCGGCCTTCCGGTAGGAATTGAACTCGCGACCCTGCGATTGCTAGTGCAGCGCTCTGACCACTGAGCTACGGAAGCCGTTGCCGAGAGCCTATAGTCACGAGTTCTGTATATATGGTGGTAATGCCGGGATAAGATTCTGGGTATATTATATAGTAATATTTGGCATTTCACTCGATCAAACTACATGTTGAAAGGATTTATGGTGAAGGAAAATTTCGAGTGTTGGAATACATACATTTTAAGACCAAACCGGGACCAGTTGCGAAAAATGCAACTTAGCGGCCTTCCGGTGGGAATTGAACCCGCGACCCTGCGATTGCTAGTGCAGCGCTCTGACCACTGAGCTACGGAAGCCGTTGCCGAGAGCCTAGTCACGAGTTCTGTATATATGGTAATGCCGGGATAAGATTCTGGGTATATTATATAGTAATATTTGGCATTTCACTCGATCAAACTACATGTTGAAAGGATTTATGGTGAAGGAAAATTTCGAGTGTTGGAATACATACATTTTAAGACCAAACCGGGACCAGTTGCGAAAAATGCAACTTAGCGGCCTTCCGGTAGGAATTGAACCCGCGACCCTGCGATTGCTAGTGCAGCGCTCTGACCACTGAGCTACGGAAGCCGTTGCCGAGAGCCTAGTCACGAGTTCTGTATAATTATATGGTGGTAATGCCGGGATAAGATTCTGGGTATATTATATAGTAATATTTGGCATTTCACTCGATCAAACTACATGTTGAAAGGATTTATGGTGAAGGAAAATTTCGAGTGTTGGAATACATACATTTTAAGACCAAACCGGGACCAGTTGCGAAAAATGCAACTTAGCGGCCTTCCGGTAGGAATTGAACCCGCGACCCTGCGATTGCTAGTGCAGCGCTCTGACCACTGAGCTACGGAAGCCGTTGCCGAGAGCCTAGTCACGAGTTCTGTATATATGGTGGTAACGCCGGGATAAGATTCTGCGTATATTATATAGTAATATTTGGCATTTCACTCGATCGAACTACATGTTGAAAGGATTTGTGGTGAAGGAAAATTTCGAGTGTTGGAATACATACATTTTAAGACCAAAGCGGGACCAGTTGCGAAAAATGCAACTTAGCGGCCTTCCGGTAGGAATTGAACCCGCGACCCTGCGATTGCTAGTGCAGCGCTCTGACCACTGAGCTACGGAAGCCGTTGCCGGGAGCCTAGTCACGAATTCTGTATATATGATGGTAATGCCGGGATAAGATTCTGGGTATATTATATAGTAATATTTGGCATTTCACTCGCTCAAACTTCATGTTGAAAGGATTTATGGTGAAGGAAAATTTCGAGTGTTGGAATACATACATTTTAAGACCAAACCGGGACCAGTTGCTAAAAATGCAACTTAGCGGCCTTCCGGTAGGAATTGAACCCGCGACCCTGCGATTGCTAGTGCAGCGCTCTGACCACTGAGCTACGGAAGCCGTTGCCGAGAGCCTAGTCACGAGTTCTGTATATATGGTGGTAATGCCGGGATAAGATTCTGGGTATATTATATAGTAATATTTGGCATTTCACTCGATCAAACTACATGTTGAAAGGATTTATGGTGAAGGAAAATTTCGAGTGTTGGAATAAATACATTTTAAGACCAAACCGGGACCAGTTGCGAAAAATGCATCCTTAGCGGCCTTCCGGTAGGAATTGAACCCGCGACCCTGCGATTGCTAGTGCAGCGCTCTGACCACTGAGCTACGGAAGCCGTTGCCGAGAGCCTAGTCACGAGTTCTGTATATATGATGGTAATGCCGGGATAAGATTCTGGGTATATTATATAGTAATATTTGGCATTTCACTCGATCAAACTTCATGTTGAAAGGATTTATGGTGAAGGAAAATTTCGAGTGTTGGAATACATACATTTTAAGACCAAACCGGGACCAGTTGCGAAAAATGCAACTTAGCGGCCTTCCGGTAGGAATTGAACCCGCGACCCTGCGATTGCTAGTGCAGCGCTCTGACCACTGAGCTACGGAAGCCGTTGCCGAGAGCCTAGTCACGAGTTCTGTATATATGATGGTAATGCCGGGATAAGATTCTGGGTATATTATATAGTAATATTTGGCATTTCACTCGATCAAACTTCATGTTGAAAGGATTTATGGTGAAGGAAAATTTCGAGTGTTGGAATACATACATTTTAAGACCAAACCGGGACCAGTTGCGAAAAATGCAACTTAGCGGCCTTCCGGTAGGAATTGAACCCGCGACCCTGCGATTGCTAGTGCAGCGCTCTGACCACTGAGCTACGGAAGCCGTTGCCGAGAGCCTAGTCACGAGTTCTGTATATATGGTGGTAATGCCGGGATAAGATTCTGGGTATATTATATAGTAATATTTGGCATTTCACTCGATCAAACTACATGTTGAAAGGATTTATGGTGAAGGAAAATTTCGAGTGTTGGAATACATACATTTTAAGACCAAACCGGGACCAGTTGCGAAAAATGCAACTTAGCGGCCTTCCGGTAGGAATTGAACCCGCGACCCTGCGATTGCTAGTGCAGCGCTCTGACCACTGAGCTACGGAAGCCGTTGCCGAGAGCCTAGTCACGAGTTCTGTATATATGGTGGTAATGCCGGGATAAGATTCTCGGTATATGTGACCTTCCATGGGAAAACATACGTTAACGCTTTTGAAAACGGCAGTGAAATAACGTTCATGATCCGTTTTAACGCTTAAGCGTTCCGTTAAAACGATTTTTGATATCGTTCAGAAGTCATAATGTCCCGTTTAAACGGCTAGTCCAAAACGTTTGAAAAATGCTGCTAAGCCGTGTAAACGATTGGCAAAAAACGTTTCAAGGATTACCTAAAAACGTTTCAATGATTGCCAAAAAAACGTTCATGAAGTCGTTTAAAGTCTAAACGTTTACATAGTAAACGTTTACAAAGATAAACGTTTACAAAGATAAACGTTTACAATGTGTATAATTAGGCTTTGTCGTTTGTATGCGTTCAAACTTTGATCCGAAACCGCTTGTCTTGTACGACAGCACTATAAGCGGTGAATCTCTATAACCATCTACAATACTGTTGCCAATGGACTCAATAGCCTCGAGGCTCGAACATGTTGTAGAGAAACACTAAAATACAGTTTCGCCTGTCCACGTACTTACAATTTATATCAGAAGAAATCAAGCAAATATTCCTGGTATGCAATGTTAAAATAAACCTGAATCATGCCGCAGTCTTTATAACTGTAGTGTGCGCTTACCCCTTCCGCGCCTTAACCTTCTGCCTGGACGTCAGCTTAGCGTCAGATAATTCACTAAAGCAAGGATTATTATTCTTACCGAATAACTAAAAGTCGTTATGTTGTAAATGCAATTATATCAAAACAATACTGTAAAATCCGTACTGTAGACCTGCCGGTTTAGACAGCGAATGTTTCTGATACTCCGAATATAATACAATGATTCGGCGGCTAAATCAGTCATATTCTGCAAGGTTCAGTTGAATAGGTTCGACACGTATACGTAACAAAATACTGTAAGTATGACTATTATCCCGCATTGGTTCGGCAGGAGTTTTGACGACGTTTAGATTTAGTGGAGCCTTTCCAGCTGCGTGAAATTCAACTCTCACGAAAACATAATGAAATTATGTATAATAAGTTTTTAATTTACCAATAGTACCATGTTGTCAACACCGTAGACTCAAATAACAATTAATATCGTGCAAAGTTCAAATCGTACTAAAAGCAACACTGAGTTTCTGCGTGCCAGTATAGATAGAGGCTTGAAGGAAGCGCTTAGCTTTAAATGTCGATCTGACACAGCTTGTCTTGTATACAGTAGGAATGTAGGATATACAGAAGGCGCTCTTAGTATTAGGGACAGCAGTTATGAGTTAATCAATAATCATCTGCAATATTGAATACGACATATTAAGTGCTACCCTGGTATGTAACAACTATGAACGTCTAGTGTCTTCATCAGGGTTGACCTTAACGCTGAAACGAGTTCCCTTTTATGCCCCACACGTTTCAGCGATCTTTGTATAGAGCTCATATACCAAGTGAAGGGGTTTAGCGCGCGTTTTGCTTATATGTGACTCTTTTGAAATGCTATTGGTTACTTTTCCGCGCCAGGAGAATTAGAGTTTTAATTGGCTAGAAAGTACTGATCATTTTTGTTATTCACGTGCACTGGCAAGCTGGATGAGCGAAAGCAACGGACTTTAGGGCCGATCTGGCGTATATCTGACATGTTGACAGCTTAAACCACCAGGAAAACATCTATTTTGCCAAAACCCGGAACACGCCTTGATAAGAATGTTTCCTAATTAACGCCTTGATAAGAACGTTTCCTCATTAACTTTATTTTATTAATGGCTTAATAAAATGGCTCTATAGACAGGAGTGTCGAAACGTTTGGTAGCGATTCCTAAACTGTAAGTTTAAGTTACGTTGATAATTGTATATCTTAGCAATATATCACGTGAATCTTTCTTTGGCCACAAGTCACAACAGAATGTTTTAATTAACTCCTATTAAAGTACTAAGCCAAGCTTGCACCTAACCTAAACCGGATGCAAAAGAAACGAATCTGCCTGGTTAGGCGGACCAATTAACCCGCCTCCATGTATTTAGCCCCTTAAGAGTCGTTATGTTGCAAAGACAAATATATCAAAACAAACATGTTTCAGTTTCATAATCACTATAATAATATTGATTATAACATTTTATAATCACTATAATAATATTGATCTAAATAATAGTGTGATCACCTTAGACCTGCACTCTCCAGGTTTCGACAGTAACTCATGTCGTATTATCTGGCAAAGGTTCGACATGAGTTTAGAAGCGTTTTTTATGCACCGAACCTAATCCTATCGCATTTTTTAACAGTATCGCACAACAGTATCATAAAACTTTGGCATCGAAAATACGTGAATTCATTTAGTGTTGCCGTATTTTGGTACAGCACAATTAATTGCGACCACTAAATCAATTGCAGCCCTTCAGTGTGCCGTACCTAGTTTCATTTGCCATATTCTCATGCGCATGAAAAATTCACCATCTATACCTGGCCTAACGCTTAATAATCAATAATGTTATTATAATTGCTTATTCAAATATTTGCAAAATATTTGAAGTGAGGGCTGAGGCTATTACCACCGAGTTCATGACATTACATTATAATTAATCTTGACAGTTTAGTCAACCTGAAAAACAGAGGGAAAATTAGACGTTTCGATCAAAGGCCCATCGTACAAGGGCCCTTGGTGAATGGTATTTGCTCGAAACGTTTAATTTCCCCCTCTGTTTTACAGGCTGTCGTGCACAACTCAAGACTGATTGATTTTTATAAAGTTCGTGGCCGACACTGGGTCTATTATACAATTATTTTGCTGAACTGTACATAGCTAGTTCAAGTCCGGAGATGGAGCAACAAGATCTTCAGTGCCTGGTTTGCAAAACTGTCTAATTTCCTTAAAAAGGTAGCTCAGCCTCTCTGCAATTTAAACCATTTGGCTTCACCTCTGGCGGAAGATCAGAAGGCGGAAATTGTTCTCCTTCTTTAATAAGTTAAATTTATGTTAATCTGAAGTTACGAACGCCTTGTAATAAACATATCCCGGCTCATCCAAGGCAAAACGAAAGTGATGTAACTTTGAAATGTTAGGAATCTTTCTGAAGTATTGATCGAGAAATGTAGACCAGTCATAGACAGGAACAATGACTTTACCATCGTGTGTTCCCACAAGCTGAGCTTTATTGACACCAATGGAACTTGAAGTATCTACGACTGTTCCTAATTCGTATAAGGACGAAACATACGTAGCTCTAAATGATTTCTTTAACAAGCCGAAACCACGATCTGGACCGAATTTAGTGTGACCGGCTAGGAGAAATGAATATATAATTGTCCTGTGTAGATGATTTGTAACTCTCCAAGCTAAGTACCACAAAAAGAAATTGTTTTTGTTTTGCCCACCACAGTTGTCGGCGTGAAAATGCACATCAGTTTCGCCAAAGCCATGATGCTCCAAAAAGTAGTGCAAGTAGCTAATAGTTGGATTGGCTCCTTTTCCAACTGCAACAGCTTCATCGATCAAAAAATTTATTTGCCGGGGAACAGCTTCAGCTGTAACACCGAAAATTCCGCATTTTCGCGGGGTCTTGAAATAGATAGGACCAGGCTGCATAGGATTACTCGGTATGTGAACTTGCTGGGCATAGTCAAACGAATAGTGCATAGTTTTTTTCGAGCGAGCATGGGTTGCGGGTCTCCGTGAAATCAAATTCTTGCTCAAACGATGCAAAATTGTCTTCCGACTCTTTACAAGCCTTCCTATAGCATTCTCGTTCACCTTTAGCTTTATCCAAATGCTCCTGGTGCAGCTTAACACAGTCCGACTTCTCTTCGTCAGATAAATTCATTGAGCGCTAAAGCTTTATCGTATTCTGTTGACATACTGCGCACAAATCTGTCATGGGTTTTTCCACAACGACGTTAGGGAAGAGATCCTTCCAGAGGTCGACAAATTTAGAATAGCTCACAGAAGTCATTCCCGCAGCTTCGCAGCTTTTGCCATAGCACCTCCATACGCTAATTTTGCTTTCACACGATGGTAGCAGCTTAATGTTGTCATTCTTGTAGCCTGGAATTCTTCCGGGCAACAATACCCCATTTTCTTCGACGTAATTTGATATAAAGGTCGTTATATCTGTAATAGTAGAATATGGTAAAGTGGGCATTCTCTTCTTATTCCCATGAGTTCTGGGGCAAATACCGAAGGTATCGTAATGTTCTTTAACTGAACGAAAGCGGCCATCGCTTATACCATAGAGCTGCAGGAACATCTTTTTGCATATCGGTATCGACTTGAACGTAAAACAACATCGAGGACTTCTACTTCGCTTTTCACCAACTTGTTCATTATGCCCATGTGTAGATGCTTGTATGTTTGCCAAGATCACAAGATCAAGTTCCTCTCTACTCAATTCTAAGCAGTTATGACGGTTAAACAGCACTGTTTCTTTTGAAAAGGATTTCGAACACGGTTTTCCATTTTGACCTGCCGAACATCCGCAACCAACGTGTAGAAACGTGCTCACGTTCTCTTCTAAACTGTCCTCGTTTTCAGTTACTTGTTCACCATCCATGCACCTAAGGACGTAAGCAAACCTATATTCGATAATGTAAATTTGCAAGCGTAGTAACGAAATATATTATATTCTTAAGTAAGCTGAGTACTAGCTCATCAACGTAGTGATGACAGCATGGATAATTGATATATGGCATATACATAACTAATAATAGTCCGCGTGTCTGTTTTAGTAGATTCGTAGGTTTTTTATGAACATTTCAAAGTATTAGCATTATGAATGTTGGTTCGTCGTAACCTTAGGCCGCGAAATCGATTTACAACGGTCAACAGAAGATCAGATTTTATGCAATTATAATAGTTAATCTGTAAATAATGTCACTTCTTGTAACATGTCATATAATTGTTTCCTATCGCGCTAAACGATACTGTCTAAACAGAAAACACGCCAATAAAGCAATACCGCACTTCCTGTTATTTGGTTTTCACACTCTTGCTCTAGCAAACAAAACAGCTAATCGAGAGCCATGGCGGAAAGCGAAGACATAAGAATCGTTTGGAAAACAAAGTGTAAATGGAGAGACACTGACTATGTTGTCAAACGAAAGGACGTTCGACCAAAAGACAGCAAGGAAGGAGATCCTGTCAAAGTAAAATACGACTCGCGGTGGTATAACGCAGAAATTGTGGGAAAAAAAAAAGTTGGAGATGATGAAGGTAGACGAACGTTCCATCCAATTATAGTCTTCAGGATCTTGTTATAAAGGATCGAAAAATCCTCCTATATCTATAAAGCTTATTGGTATTTTTTTATTTTTGTGCTAGTGGTTCGGGCTGTAGATGACCCTGAGGATGACGCTAGGACTGATGATTATGATCAGTTCCTAGCGGAACAAAATAAACGTGAAAGAGGTTGGGTAGTTGAACGAGAGTTGGCACGGAAAGCCAAACTTCGAAAAAAAGAAAAACAGGATGATGGCGTATCTGTGGAAAGCACGAGTGCCGCGCCATGTAACAGCTGGAGTCGGGAGCCAACTGACATTGGTCAGTTTGAGGCAAACTGTAAAAATGCGAGATTTTAAAAAAGCGAGTTGAGGAGCTGGACGGAATATCGACACTCACTGCTAACCTGACCAAGGTGATGGTTTATGTATTTTTTAAAGTGACTAACTTATTGCAGTTTCAATTTAGCCATGTAAATTTAATAAGTTGTCAAAAAGATTAGCGCAACGCTTGTATAAACTTGTCTTTTATTTTATTTTAAGTATACTCTTATGTTTTCCTGCTAAATCCATTTAGCTTTTTCAGGAGTGCGCAATTAATATAGCCATGCATAATATTATATCAATTCCGTCATGTGGTTCACATTTGCAGGCCGGCTTAAAGAAAAACTTTAGACCATATTAACTATGTTTTAATATGGATAGCACAAACCTTATTTAAGAACATTAGAAATCAGCAGGTGCAGTGTCATAACTGATAAGAAACAGAGCCCAGTTGGAATGTCTCATTTGCCCAGAAAATCGTATCACCCTACTGAATGAAAAACATTTGTTCTACAATCAATTTCAAAAGTCGATGGGACACCTGAGATTGTCTATCATATACTTGATCTACGTCATCTATTTGACAATGGGGCTACTTTCCCTCCCTCCCCCTCCCTTTACAATGTTGTCTAGTGAAACAAGTTATCATTTCGACGAAATTCGCAGTAGATATGGCGTACAACATTGATCAGGGGCCCGGGGGGAGCACAAAAAAAAGGAAATGAGTCAAAAACCTTGTGATTGTCCCAACGCTTTTGAAAATGATTGTAGTATGGTAATCTTCTCAATACTTGAACCAGCATTCCTCATTCTCTCGCGTATTTGGTCTAATTGATTGCTCTCTTCTCTCTGCCGATCTCTGCAGTTAGCGTTTACTTCTCCATCCGATTGTCTCATTGTAGATGTCGACTCCGTTTCTCGTAATCCCTCTTCGTTCGGTTCCACGTTTTCTTCTTGCCTTATGTTTTCTTGTTCGATTTTTCTCTTCAGCTCTTCAATTTCAATATCTGTTAACCATGCATTTCTTCGTATCGCTCTTGCTTGGTCTGCCAACCTTTGTTCAGTGATCTGGAACACCCCAATCTCTCTCCAAATCGCCAACATTCTTTTTCTGTATCCTCTTTTGCTTGGGTCGCTTCTGATGTAACACTCCATAATAATTTTGTTAATTTCCTTGGTCCATCTTAACTTAGCAGTAGGATTACGACTTGATGATGGCTGCTCTTCCCCATACACCCGGTCGGGCATGGAACTAGTATCAATTCTAGTTCTATTCATGCCATTTTCATTGTTATTATTATTCATCATCACATAATTACACCGTGAGTTTGCACGGGACAAATGTCCATCCTACGTTGCCCGGCTCGTAGAATAAGGCTAGTTCCTGCCACGGATCGCCAATCCTTGACAGCTATCGTTAGAAACCACATTACGCTGCGGCCATTCACTCTTCGGCACGATTATATAACACCTGGAGTTGCGTAAGAGAGCGGACTACTTTTTGTCTAACCTCTATCCTTCGACCTGCCTAGGGAAACCCTACCAGGAGCTAATGCTCCCGCCAGTATAGCTCTCAAGATCATCGAGGTACACAAACCCCACCACCACGACAAGGTAGTAGTCCATGGGGGGATTATTATTATTATTATTATTATTATTATTATTATTATTATTATTATTATTATTATTATTATTATTATTATTATTATTATTATTATTATTGGAGTACCGAGCATGGCACCGACACATCTTCCACAAGTCAGGAAAAACAGCAAACAACTGCTTGTAACGACGGATATCGAAGTCCTCGGAAATATCCCTTGCATGCCTCTGGTCTAATGCTGGAAACAGACTAAACACACGTGTTTTTTTTCTGTTTTATTTACGTTATCTCCTAACAAACAGTCAACAAAATACGTGATTCTTAAGAGGGGCATGGGAGTCAGGAACGATTAGATTTCACACAATAAGGAATACATAAGCGTTTTGACCGCACATGACAGTTAGCAAAAACTATATCCGGTATTACTATCAAAGAAACACAGGCTTGAACTGATAGGACGTAGTTTTTGGTAATCAGAGATCAGTGAGCGAGCGGCGTCGGTTCCTGGTTCCAAGGCCCTAAAGCATTGAAAACATTCTTGCCAATTTCTGGCGGAGAGTCCAAAATTGGACTTTTTGGAAGCAAATATCTCGGGACCTAACAGACTAAATAAAAAAAACTGTAAAGTAACTTACCAGCTCTTTTCGCATCCTCTATACAAACATAGTTAATAGAGGGGAATGGTTAGGAAAGCCGACGAACTTCAAAGCGTCTATAATGAGCTGTGATTTTAGGTTGAAATGGTCCTGACCGTGCACAAACCTTTTGTTTTTTGCTTATTAATATTTAAATAACATGGTTGAGCGATTCAACCCAAATCCTGCTATTGGATGATTGCTTCATTATACAGAAAATACAATGTGTTCAGCAAGTGTGAAAGTGCACACATTTTCATAATCGTGAACAATAACCTAGAACAAAGACTTTGGCCGAGTTTCCAAACCATCTCTTCTATATTAACTATGATACAAATAACTAAAAACTCTGCAGGGTTTATATGTACTTTAACAAAAGAGACCCTGGGAATTCATTATCTTTTTCTCGTTGGTGTGTTTTAGACATTGCTTCGAAATGTGATCCTGAGGAACTCGATCTCACCCACATTATGCAGGCTTTGGCCCATGAAACTTTTGATGGACTTCCGCCTGGAGGAGGACTGTCTTCCAAGTAAGTTGCGGACATTAAAATATATCTTCTTCAAACTATGGTTCCATGGTAAAGCGCGTCGTTGTTGAAATAATAATTGGTAGTTATGACCATTTACTGTTTTGGTTCGTATAACCATTTTAACCAATATCGAGTGGTCGTTTTAGCCAAAGCAGATGCAACTGAGGCAACCAATAGACATTGGTTGCTTGTTGCATTGTAACCAATTTGAAATAGGTTAAAATTAAAATGATAGATTTATACATAACAAGCGTGAATATCGAGCAAAAATACGATAAATAACCCAAACATTTACTTACATAAAAATATAATTACCATACAAAGATTCATTAAATTTCCTATCCATACAATTACACATGTTTAATGCTGCAAAATCTGTACAATTTGGCACATAATTAGCATATTACATTGATCACGGTAAACAACAAGCGTTTTATCATCAGTAAATTTAAGCTCTAAAGTTGTTTATAAATAAATTTAAGCTCAAAAGTTGTATAATGTGTTAAAGGTGCGACATTTTGTCGGATTTTTTCGACAACCAGCCCAATATTCGACATAATTTGAATATTTATTTAGCTTTTCTCATAATAATAATCACGCTATGAATTTACGGTTGTGACTTCTTTGCGGAATGATCTTTGCGAATTAAAAAAGCATATCAAGATTTTGGAACTGGAAATTCTGAGGGAAAAAGTTCCCTAAAGTCCTTTTCATTCAGAATATATATCTTGGTGTTATTTAAGTTCTGTAGCGAATCGAGTGCAGGTAGTAGCGAAATGACTTGTAGCGAAACGACCTTTTAGTGAATCGACCGGTAATGTCTGAAATTACAGCAAACTATTGCCGCTATTGCATCTTAGCATCTTAACAATTATCATGCTGGCATGAGTTATGTCAATGTCGGACCTATAGGCGTTGAACCAAAAGGTCCGTTGTTGGACCTATAACCACAGCGTTAAAGGGATATGGCAATATAAATTAACTTTGTCTCATTTGAAAGAACTGGTAAAATGGTATAAGAAGACCTTTTACAATTTTTCTATATCTTTCTTGGTTTTTGAAATATTTCAGATAATTATGACAAAAGACAGTCTACAATCCGCCATCTTGTTGTAATATTTGACCTAATTAAACAGGAAATTGGTGACGTCACAAGCAGGGTAAACCTGATGAAACTACTCCATAGGTGACCGAATTTCCGTGGAAGACTTTTTAAAATGTTGTGGCCGATTGGAAATGGAAATAGTGCAACATAATCGAGTTTCTGGCTCATAATGTCGTAAGGTTGGCAAGATAAAAATTTCACTTTACCCTACTTATGACGTCACATGCATATCGAAAATAATTCCAAGATGGCGGACAGCACCCTGTCTTTCGTCAAGTTATTTCGAAAACCAAAAAAGATAAGGGAAAATTGTAAAAGGTCTTGTCATACCATTTCACGAGTTCTTTCAAATGAGACAAAGTTAATTTATATTGCCATATCCCTTTAAGTTTAATTGCTCAAGTTTGTTCGATAATGACTCAGGACTTTATCTGAGAAAAAATAACACTCGTGCTAGAATGAAGTACTGCGTCAGTGGTACGTGTTGTAATCAGAGCTCGTTTGACGTAGATAGTTGTTATTGTTTTCCAGATTCGATTTTATCGAAGGTTTGCTATGCTTGTTTGCTATGAAGTTCGCAATATGGAATTTTCCAGACTTACGAGACCATCCCAAGAAGAAAACAATTGTTGTTTTGAAGTGTCTGCTGATTCTTTTCATCATAATTTTTTCCGTAATGGTTTGCTCCCAAATATTAAGCAGAATTCAGTTAATCTTACTAAAATAACTAACCCTAAATTTTCTCGTGCAAGCCACATACTTCTTCTACTGGTCCATACAAGTCTGCTGTGTATGAAAGATTGGAATATGTTTTCATATCTTGGTAGATCTTAATAGTCCCCGATTAGTAAACTACTTGTAGTTGGCTAGAAGATTGACACATTAATAAAGTTTATAATAATAATAATAATTATCTGCCGTATGAGACGTTATTTGGGACTGGGGGCTAGCCAGGTTTACTGCTTAATTCTCACTTTCCCCCGGTGAAGCGGGATCCTGGTTGCGACTGCATGCCGGGATCCAGGCCGGGCGGGATGTTTTATCTTCATATGAACACATTTTTTTACTTCATATAAATACAACAAAAAAGATCCCGGTTTGCCGGGATGAAATCGATATTGCTAATTGGTTCTTTTGTCGCATTTTAAATCTCTCGGGCTAGCCAGTATTTTTTCCTCACGTGAACGCTGGCCCTAACCCTAACATTTAACACGGTATCTATTTCTGAAAACTGCTGCTCTACTTACTTATAAACGTTAAAGTGCATATAACGTCAAAATGTTTTCTTTGATCAAAGACGATCAAAACAAGGTATAATGAAGATCATGACCAAGGCGACATCTACCACATCAACATTTTCAGAATCACGGAAATAACTCAGCAACCACTACTCAACTACATTCGGAGCTACATCCATCCCAGTCGACTGGCACAGTATCGACAGCCCATGTGAACCTGTACTTGCAGGCAAAGTGCAGAGCAGCTTGGGGAAATCAAGTTCGACGCTCAACCCGACGTCTTACAACCAGTACGGATGATCCAATCCGGCAACAAGGAATCTCTTCAAGATATCCTGAAGAACTTCCCACAAAATTTCGAAGGCCACGGAAAGATAAGATAAGATAAAAAACCACCAAGATAAGCTGCATGTCAGTGTTAAACCCGTCGCTACACCAGCACGACCAGTGTCACTTGGAGCGTGCTGCCAAAGAAATTGAAAATATGATAGAGCAAGACGTAATTGGATAACATCCGCCTACAGAACCAGCACCTTGGGTCTCCAATGCGGTCATTGCACCCAAAGCTGACGGCGCCATTCGTATGACCCTCGACGCGCGCAACCTTACCATACCATACCTTACCTCATTCATACATAACGGAATGTCTTGATATGTTTGGGATAGCGAAAAATGTTAAATAATTCCTGAAAGCAAGTTGGAGAACTGGAAAACAGATTTAAGATCATGTGGTGAATAACTAGGGAATGCAAACATAAGGCATTTTTCAAGGTGACAGCCTATCCCCATGATTGCTGTTCGTCTTGTCATTTTGTGTATGACACCCTGTCAAGCATACTCCGAAAAGCAAATGCAGGATATGAGTTCAAGCAAATGAAATATAAAATAAATCATTTAGTTTTCAAGGAGCAGAGGAGGTCGGGGATTTATCAGCGTTGAAAGCTGCATCCGGAGAGAAGAAAATAGCATGGGTTGATATTTCAAACATAGCGTTGATCCACTATTGGAGTATGTGAGCGCTGGCAATATAATCGAAACTACAGATTGCATTGAGCCAAAAGAATATAAAAGAATAGAAGAGGAGGAACACGAGAGAACATGGAGAGAGAAAAAGGTGTATGGATAGTTTATTAGAGATAATGGAGAACAGGTTGAGAAACAATTGTCCTGGACATGGATGTCCAAATCCGATCTAAAAGCTACCACTGAAGATTTGATCTTTGCGGCACAGGAACAAGCGTTAAGAACAAACTATGTCACATTTCATATTCGAAAAGCAACTGAATCACCGTTGTGTAGAATGTGTGGCCAGAAAGGTGAAACTATTTCACATTTGATTAGTACCTGTAAGTGCAGTAAGCTGGCGCAAAGAGAATACAAAGGTAGACTTGACAATGTAGCCCGTAAAGTCCACTGGGAATTGTGTAGAAAATATTATCTGGTACATGTTGATAAATGGTATGAGTACCAACCATTAAGTGTAATGGAAAGTGGTATATAAAAGTTATTGTGGGGCTTCGATATTCAATGCGATCATGAAATTGAGCACAGAAGACCAGATCTGATTGTAGTGGATAAAGAAAAGAAGGAAGCTTGTATTATTGACATTGCAGTACCTGGAGAAGACAATAGGGTAGGAGTGAAGGAAATGGAAAAAAATATGAAGTACCAGGATTTAAAAAGGGAAATAGTAAGAATGTGGAAGTTAAAACGTGTGGTTGTCCCAGTAGTTGTTGGTGCCGTGGGACTATATCAATTTTTTTTTGAAAAGATTGGGGCAGCAATACCAGTGGAAATACTACAAAAGACAGTATTACTTGGAACAGCGAGAATTATTCCACAGGGAGCCGTAACGTCTATTAGTGAAGCGAGTTTAACAGTAAATCGGGTTTATTTGGTATTTTGTACACAATAATTGTATTAAATCGCTATTAAAATGTTCTTACTTGTTAATTTTGTCGACAATCAGGACAAATTACAGGCAACCAGACCAGAAAGGCAACGAGTAAGTGTTTACATCAATTCGGACGGCCGTTGACTGTGGTTGTCCCGCCCCCTTCGTTAGCGTCTCGCGCGCTTGTCACATTTAAATTCAGAAGGCCATTAGACCGCCCCTTCGTGGGCGTCTCGCGATTTTCGGTAGTAATATAAAGAAAAGTGAGAAAGGATGAAACTCCAATAAGCTTTTCGTAGCATGAATGCCCCAACTTGACTCGACCACTTAATTATGCAATGTGTGACGTAGAAATAATAAATGAACGCCGTCAACCTGTGGGAGTAGACCAAATACTTTTGAAATAAAAATAACGGACATTTCGACCTCACTGGCATTCATTCTCATAGTGAACTGATCTTTTTTACCCAGTGCATTAGCTTATTTTGTGGGATTATCAACTGAAAATATTTATTTGTCCAGTGCGCTAACGAGTAACGAGGGCGCTAAATTATAGAATAGTAAGAACACCCGCCACCTTTGCTTCGTTTTATTTAAAACCACATTTAATTTGATAACAATCAACAACTACACACAATATAAAATCCTGGTTTGTATTTCTGCCTTTAAATACGGTTTCAAAAGTGGACGGGTATTCTATAATTGCTAGTTAAACAAGCTACCTCGCAAACTACGACAAGGTTCTGTCGGAAAGCGGAGAAGATCATATGTCAACATCGCGCAGTGTCCAGGATAGTCATCTGCAAAATTCTCTCTCGTTCAAATATTTGAAGTAATTTTACCAGCCAGGTCACGGTTTTAATCGCTGTGCACAAAACCATGACACATTTGTATATTTTGTTCATGTCAGTGTGTAAAGTATCTTCCGAAAGAGTATGGCCGAAATATCTGGAATATTCGAGCGCTGGTAGTCAACCGTGGGAGAAAATTATGTTGACAAAATATTATTTATTTTGACTAATTGATTTCCGGTGGTCGACTCAAGTTGGGGCACAGATGATACGAAAGGTCTCCACTAAAAATGTTACCAATATATAAGTTACTACAGCTTTCAATTACAAAATTTTCAAAACGACTGTCAACATTAACCTTTAATCTATCGTGTAGCCGATTTTCAAGCTAAAATTTTACCTAACAACTAAATTAGACGTCAAAACAAATCACTACCGAAATAAAGTTGCTTCCCTTCTCTCTCTCTTATATATATATACGCGCGCGGCGCTCGAGACGCTAACGAAGGGGGCGGGGCAACCACAGTCAACGGCCTTCCGAATTGATTTAAACACGGACTCGTTGCCTTTCTGGTCTGGTTGCCTGTAATTTGTCCTGATTGTCGATAAAATTAACAAGTAAGAACATTTTAATAGCAATTTAATACAATTAACTTAGGATAGATCTGTTTCCCTGCCCTGTGTTGCGATCTCTCAAGAGCACCAATATTAAGTTATCCACATCCCTACCACCTCCACATCGCAGTAGTCCAATGTGGGTAGAATTGTCAACTTACTTACACCAACATTATTGTAATGTTGTTATATAGAACTTGTCCAGTCCCTCCGTTACTATGGAATATTCAAAATATTTTCATTTTGACATTCTTGTTCTACCACTGATGCGATTGTACCAAACCATCATAAACAGACTAGTCTGAAACAGCTCGTTGTTTAAAACATGTTGGTGTTTATTTCATCAAAATTGGCCCATGTGATCAAACGTTATGAAAGTTCAAATTCCTGGATTTTGGCCACTTTTTAAGAACAGAAAAGGGTTTGTGTTCTATACAACAAATACGTGTACGCAACAACACCTCGCCAGCATACGGTTTGAAACTTTTATACAGTAGTTATTTTACTTGAATTAGGTAATAGCCCATTCATTTGCCGTACTGAATAGATTAATAACTTACACCAACAATCGGCGTGGAATCCCTAATAATACGTAATAATAGACTAATACGTCTTAGCAAACCCAATTGGAAAGGACCCCTATATATTTGTACTATATACACCCCCTAGACATTTGAACGAATTTGATTTTTTAAAGGGAACCCATTGTATGATAAAGATGCATTTTCTTCCTTCAACAGCCTTTGGTTTCTGTTTATACTACTGATTTGATTATTTCATGAATCATCAGTAGCGCGTGACAAGTAATTTCTTTCTTAGTGATTGATGGTAGAAATAGCAGTAGACTTCCCCACTATATATTTTGTTCAGTACAGCTACTCAACCCAAAAATTAAAAAGTTTGGGCTATTTAGTTATTTAGATATGAAACAATTAAATTCAGATAACACAAAGCTCTCAGAGATTTTGTCACTGAAAATCTATTCAGTTTGGGAAATGAATGGGCTATTACCTAATTCAAGTAAAATAACTACTGTATAAAAGTTTCAAACAGTATGCTGGCGAGGGGTTGTTGCGTACACGTATTTGTAGTATTTATATACTAACGAAGACTAACCCTTTTCTGTTCTTAAAAAGTGGCCAAAATCCAGGGTTTTGAACTTTCATAACGTTTGATCACATGGGCCAATTTTTGATGAAATAAACACCAACATGTTTTAAACTGGTTTGGTACAAATTCGAATTTTCGATCGCATCAGTGGTAGAACAAGCATGTCAAAATGAAAATCTTTTGAATATTCCATAGTAACGGAGGGACTGGACAAGTTCTATAGCTTGAACAAAAAAGGAAATAAAGGCTATGCTTGCAGGGTAGTTCAAATCAATCATCTTCCTCAAATCCGTTCATGTGATCTCCTTCAACAGTAAATTTCATTCGAGTGGGGTGATAGGCACATGACGGCAAAGGTATTGTTGACTTTACTCACGAATCTTAAAAATATGAAATTATCAAAAAAAAATTTTAAATATGGATATTTGATTATTTAATGATATGGATATTTATTAAAATATTTTTGACACTGACTAAAATGAGTGTTGTATCGTATTACGTTATCAGGTTATATACGTTAATATAATAACGTTATTACGTTATTATATTGTGCCGTTTGTGCCTCCAAATAAATGATTTAAAATTGTTTTTGTCCTAATGTTTTGATGATCCTTTGTGCGTGTTCGTGTTTCTAAATATACCGTGATCGTCTTTGTGTACTTTTTCGTGGTACCTTTCTCCTCCCGGTGGTTTAATCTGGTGTTTATTTTGGCCGCATATGTGACCTTCCACGGGAAAACATACGTTAACGCTTTTTGGCTTAAACGGCCAAAAAAACGGATGGTAAACGCTTTGTCAAAACGTTTAAACGGAATTTCAAAACGCTTAAACGATTTCGCTCAAAAATATAAACGGATAAATGCAACAATCTGAACGGTTTAACAAACGGCTTGAAGGAAGAGTTTGAACGAAGTTATAAACGGCTTAAACGATATTTGCCAACCGTTTAAACAAAGAAACGCTTTGAAACGAAATTATAAACGGCTTGAACGATATTATTTGCCAACCGTTTAAACAAAGAAACGCTTTGAACGAAATTATAAACGGCTTACCGTTTTAAACGGTCTCACCAGGGATCCCTTTCGACAGAATAGCGCAAAACTGTAAACAATGCATAAAACATCTATAGACTATACGATGCACAAGACACATTAAGTCATACTTATATTTCTAACAACCATAATCAATTTAGATCCACGCGTATATCTATAGAAACGAGAGGTCCGCAAAGCGAACATGTGGGTACCGCTTGGTTTTGAACCGGAATCTTATTTACGCAATACGTACGTGTAGGATAAATGAGGAGAACATGTCATATATATGTCTGTCATTAAACGATAGTGGGCGAAATGGCTATATGAGTTTTTAGGTCGGCGCACTAGAAAAATTGTAACATATGGAAATACCATGTTTTAACATGAATGTAAACCCAAAGATGGTCGAAATAGGTTCCCTGGAACTTAAGATACGCCAAAATGGGAAATATTATTTAGGTTGGTTAATGCGATAAGTGTTATTGAAAGAATTTCAGGTATTTCGAATTTTATAATTTAGCTAGGCGCACTAGTAAAATCGAAATATATGTAAATACCATGTTTAACCGTGAACATAGACACAAAGATGGTCGCAATTGGCTGGCTAGAACTATATATACCAGACAATTACCAACGTTAATCAATATAGTTAATCTGGTAGGCGCGCGTACTGACTGACCTTTCTGGCGGCGTATTGACCTGTCTGTGTCATTAAACGCTAGAGCACGATTATGGAAATCCATTGGACACAAACGTATAAACGATTGCAGTAATCCACGCTCAGGGTATTGATGTTGGTGTAATAGTAATATTTAAACAAGGAATTCGTTATAGCATCACTAGATCAGTATAAACTTCGACATTATACCCCACACGAAGAGCGCACCACGGCCTTTGTCGACGAGTTCCGAATATCTGAGTTGCGCAGTTCTAATTCGACCAACCACGAGAGAGAGAGAGAGAGAGATCAAGAAACACGATGACTATATGGGTACCGCTGACCGCGGTACCCACAAAAATAGATTACTTTTGTGGTTATAATCTATGGAATCCATCCCTCTAAATTGTATAATATCCGTCTACTTTCGCTATTTGTATCTGTTGACAGTTAGTAAAAGGATCAAATTACGGTAAGTTCATCATAATTATACGATTGCTTCATTTTATTTTAGAACCCATTTAATTTGATAACTATCAACAAGTTCACACAATACAAACCTTCGATATTATATTTAAAGAGATTTTAGAGCAACCTGGTTTTTATTTCTGCCTTTAATGTGGTTTCAAAAGTGGACGGGTATTCTGGCCCCGTAAACATTGCTCTGCGAAGGAAATGTGTAAATTTCGTGCGACTGCATAGAAAGAATTTTTACCAGGTGGAAGGCAAGAAGTTTGTGGTGTGTTCGACGCATTTTGACGATGAATCCTTTCAACGTCCCCTTCACATGAAAGGTTGTATCTGAAAATTGAAATGAGGCGCTATATTGTATTCAACTCGTTACCGTTTTAGCTAGTACGCATACTGTAATATACCTATATGAGTAGGTAACCCCCCCCCCATATACCGCCACAAAGGGATGCCGACAGGAAGTGACTTAATAGGATTAAGTGTGAACAATAAAAGTAAATTCCCTGGTAAATTCCCAAGCGTACGTTCGCACTAATCCTTGAATAATTAAAAGATGATCCCCTGTGTTGCTATGTTTACTTTTACTTTAGCGTACGTACAGAATAATGAGCGTACCGTCACGCTGCAATTCTCTACTAAGTACAGAATAATAATGAGCGTAGCTGGTTTTGTGAGAGTATAAATCGAGAGTGTAAAATAGCACAGACCATTCGTTTACGTATATTTCTGGCACAGATGGAGTGTCTACATGGGAAACCTGCTTCTTGTTCGACAACAAAAAATGGTTCGTTCTGGTTTTGTGGACAAAAACCTAGTTGTGGTTTTATTTGTTCTGAGGAGGATGGTTACGTATTTCAAAAAGCCATGGTCGATTGGAGATCTACCAATTTAGGGCAGCCTGTATGTCAGGGACATGGAAACCCTGCAAAGTTCCGTATTGTGAAAGATCAATTGAAAGAGAACTACGGCAGACCATACTTTTCATGTGCAGAACGTGAAAACCCGTGTTCCCTCTGGGTGTGGGCTGACGAGAATCAAGTCGAGAAACCGAATTGCTATCACGGACAGCAGAGCTCCATGAAGAAAGTGAAAAAGGAAGGTCCTAACAAAGGTCGGATGTTCTTTTGCTGTTCAAGCGAGAAAGAAACGTCATGTAGTTTCTTTCAATGGGTACCCGAGGAACCACCAAAGTCTTCCCATGTTGAAGAGACTTTCATACCGACATTCTACAACTGTTTTTCCAATCCTTAGCAGAACTGAAACACTTATACAGTAGACAATATAAACAGTTTAAACATATATTATAGTGTAAAACCATTTTGTATTGGTATGAGATTCAAATACATAAATGAACCGTTTCACACGGTGTGCTCATTCACTGTTGTTGTGTTAAGGGGAAAGATGGATTTGATTTTAGATGAGCTTCAAAGAAATGACGTAGACTGTGATATGAAAACGTTATCGCATTATATAAATTACTTACTTGAACATCATTTCAAAATCGGGCAGTTCTTGCAAATTCTCTCGATCTGACAATTATATTCTATGAGATTGATGTTAAACAATTTTGGTCGTGCTATGTCTTACCTAACATTGATATATTTGTTAAAAGACACTAACCCCGAGGAAATTACGCGCGGTGCTGTACAATTAGTTGCAATAGCTTTAAAAACATTTGACTTTAGAGAGTTCAAGATCGAAGAAAGTTTTTACAGCAAAATGCTTTCTCTCGCCAAACGTGTTATTTCACTATAAACTAAAAGAACATATGAGATAAAAACTCATTATGTGTTTTGTCTGTGAACACTATGGATGTGAGATTTAAAACGCCGGCAAATTTTTATATTTGTGGTCAAAGTCAAAGTGGGAAATCACATTTAGTTCGTTCTATGCTACATCATTTGGAAAGAACTGTTTTATCCTGTTCCAACCAAAATGATTTATTGCTATGGAGAATATCAAAAAGAATTTGATGAATTATCAAGGACCCTACCGAATGTTGAATTAGTGGAGGGCTTTCCAGATAACTTATACGACATGACAGATGGATGTGAGAACTCCCTTGTCATTTTGGATGATTTGATGTCGCAGTGCTCTAATGATCAACGCATGTCGGATCTATTTACTCGCGGCTCTCATCATCGTGGAATTTCAGTTTTATTCCTTACCCAAAACCTTTTTCCTCCTGGTAAACTCCTCACGAACGATTAGCTTAAATTCCCACTACATGTTGATATTCCGAAATCCGCGCGATTCTCTCGGGATTACAACGCTCGCTAGACAGATGTTTCCTAAACACGCCAATTATCTTTTGGAATCGTTTCATGACGCTACAAGCAAACCTTATGGATATTTAGTAATTGACTGTCATCAGCTGACACCAGAAAACATGCGTCTTAGGACAAACATTCTGCCAGGGGAAAGACAGTTTGTCTACGTGAAGCGTACTTAAAAGCTACGTGTGTTGCTTAAAATCCATCATTTGCAAATGTCAAAAGCGCGTGAAAGGAAGTATGCCCTATCTTCAAGTCATGGTTAAATGTGGACCTCAATTGCGGAAAATGCTCATCGAGCATAGCCCAGCGGATGTTATCACAGCTATTTGTGAGTGTTCAGTGAATTTACTAAAAGGCGTTATCCCTCTAACACCTAGTCAAAAGCGACGTTTGGTGCGCTACAAGACACATCTCCGTGCTTTGGCGAGTAAAAAAGTGTCAAGAAAAGAGAAAAAGAAGTACCTTAATCAAAAAGGTGGAAATTTGTTGACAGCTCTCTTGCCGCCGGTTCTAAGTGTACTAGGTAGCCTACTTATAAAATGAAGCACGCAAAACGCATGATCCTGGTTCCCGAAGAAAGTTATGAAGAGGTACGAACAAAGACAAAAACTCGAGACCTCCCCGATCGTTAGCAACATGATGCAAAAAGATACGGAGATGTCAAATATCCTTCAACGTACGGATATGGATGATGCTGAAAAGCAGAAGCTATACTATGCGAACTTGGAACGTTATCTAGACTTAAGACGTCAAAAGGACAATCAAATACCAACCGTTCGGATAGCACCAGTAACAATGCCGAGCAAGAGCTTTTACCCCAAGAAAAGGCACAGTTATCTGACACGGTCATTGTAGAACATATACCAAAAACGATGCGTCCGAGGGTGGCTTGCACTTTTAAACCGACTAAAGGCGAGACCTGACGTTATTTTCTTGGGACGAATCTGGACAAGTCAATCTGGACGGTGTGAAAATTCCACATTCAAATATATCCGATCTCGTCAGCGATGCCATGAGAGGAAGAAAAACATTTTAATCCCATGGGTTCGAAGAAATTTTTTCGCGTTTTATCGAAAATTAATATACCTACGGATCTTGTAAGGAATAACGAGAGATGGAGACAAGCCCAAATGGACAGTTCGTCTGGAGAGGAAGAGGAAGTACTTTACAGCAGCCCACAGCGTGCAAGTCCCTCCGGATATTTACCAACTCCTCCAAAAGGACGTGGAGAGACAAGCAAAGGAAAACATACTCTAAAGCGTTGGCTTAATTATTAATCTAAATAAACAACATGTAACTATTTTAAGCGAGTCGTTAAATAAAACGCTTAATCTTAATTACCGGTCTTTTGTTGTCGTGTTTTTAGTGGGCGGGTCAGCACGAATCAAAACACACACGATATTGGTTTTACAACAAATATTTATTGAGACAAACAATACATTATTTTTCAATCATCTGTTTACTAAAACTGATTAAGGTTAACATTTAACTGTTTTGACATTACTCTAAAATGATTCTTAACAAACTGAGACACTTTTGCATCATTTAACATAGTATTGTTATTAAATAACTGCACGATCTTATTCAAGCTGTGTCCTCGTGCTCTATGACTAAGATAAAACATACAGTATTGTCCACAAACATCTGACCAAATACTCTGCAGTTTACGTTTGTTAAATTCCCATTCATAAGAGTGTTTATCTAAAAAGTCTCCATATGAATCCCTGTAGTAATCTGGTGGCTGCCCATAACTGTCAAAAAACTCTCCTTTTTGTTCTGATGGAAAGTAAAAAGCCACCCAATGCGTTCCAGGTTCACTGCTTGGATCTGTATTGGCCACGAAACCACACGGATATTTGTCAATCATTCGAGGTAGCTTGTCACTAGGAAACACACCGCAAAACTTCTTGCTTGTGACAGGGTCTTGTTCTAGTGCACGAGTTATCTGTGTAGTGTTCATTTAGCCCCCGTAATCATAGATGACATTCCTTTCTGCGTCGATTTGAATCAGGTTTTCGAATTCCCCGTAACAGACTAGACTCACAGCTGCTGTAGGAGCGGCAGAGAACTTGATGTCAACTGCCAAATTTCCTCTTTGAACAACGTTTTAAAATGGGGAGACGACCCACACATATCAGCGATTAGATCGAAACAATAAACGGCATAACCTTTTGGGAATTCTTCTCGTGCTATATCGTTTCCAGTGTTTGTAATACATTTTTCCCGTACCAGAAAATTGCGTACTAAATGCTTCAACAAATCTGGGGTTTGCTCCAAAGGAAAGCTGCAGCGGCTTAAACGGCATTTCTTCTCCATTCACGGTTATTCCGATAGATGACACGTTAAAATGTTGAAAAGTTTGTACGGGTTCTTCTTGTATGCACCATTAAACGCTGCGCTTTCGACCAAACCAAAGATAAATGATTTCGGTACATGTCCATTAAAGACGTTATCTTTTCTTAGGGAGGGGTTTCCTGCTGGAATGATGAAACTTTTGCACTCGACGCGACGAATAGGGTAGATAGCCGGTCCTTTTTTCAACGCAAGTTCATGAGCCATGGAAATGCTTGGGTTAACTTTCACCTTACGTATCTTGAGATATGCATCGGTCAGCTTTACTTTGTAATCAGCATCGTTCTCAGATGCCATCAGACAAAACTCGGTGCCACTTCGATTCAGAATAACTTTCAGGTCTACAAAACTTAGCAAGAGACGGTCGGTGAAAAATATGTCGCTGAATATAGGGCCAACCATCTCTACAATTCCACTCGTTTTTGCTAAACTCATATCTTGATTTAAGACCAAGGTTGGCGTTGGCAGCCGCTAATGTCGGATCTGCCACGGTCATTTTCCCTGCAGTATCTTTGTAAAACAGAGATGCAGTGAGCTGTGACTTTTTGGCTGATGAACCGTAGTTTAGGAGGGTTTCCAGATATGCTCGATAGCTGTAGGTACCCGTGGCCTGTGTAACTTGCTTTTCTTTCAGAAAGACGTCGACTTGTTTAAACAAACTATGCAGGAAATTGTTCACAGGGCCAACCTTTTCATCAGCGTCTAGATTTGTACCGTCTGCCTTGGTTACTTTTGCTCTTACCACCAAAATCGTTTTTGATAAATCCACATAATCTTCAGTCCCTGCAGACAGGAATGTAATTGGGCCACCGTCTGATACACTGGAAACAGGTTGATGATCGATCCAATGTCCTTTTTTCTAAAACTAATTTGCGTTGGAGGCACTGAAAATAGATCGAGTTCACTTTTTGTGCATTCTTGAGACTTTGAGTGTACGAAATTCATGTTTATCCGAATATGTCTTCTGCGCGAGTTGCTTTCCGCTTCTTGGTCTGGTTGCTTCTGGCAGCAAACGCAGGTGCCTTTCTCTTTTTAGCTGTTTGCTTCCCACGTTTTCCATTTCCTGTCTGAGTCATTGTCTGCAATTTATTGACAGTTCTCTTTTTCGCAACATTGGCTGCCTCCTTTGCTCGTGCTTTTGCCGATTCTTTTACATTTTTACCAGCTAGGACATCTCCCAAGAAGTTTGCACCACTATTCAGGGCAATATTTCCAAGAGCTCGGGCGCCACTTTTAACCATCGGCATGACCGATCTTGCAATACTACGAAACAAACCACCGAGTCCATACCCCATCTGACCATGACCAACTTGCCAGGGACTACCTCTGAAAACAGACATCCCATGAGCTTGTTGCTGGTCAAGATAATAACGTACGTATGGATTAGTCATCTTCAGGTAAAATAACTATGCTGTCTGAAGTGAAGTGTTGTTATCACCTTCCCACGTTCAAATGGCACAGGATCTCCCATGTCGTTCCTTAAAAGAATTTCCATGTCTTCGAATGATTTAGTTTGGACAGGTACATATTGTATGTTTTGTGAAAGTTTTAGCAATCACGTCACCAGACTTTCCTTCAATCGGAATGCTGCGAAGCAATTTAACATTCGTGTCTCCGACGATCTGTGGTTGAAACTATATCGCTGTAAACATACATCGTTGTCGATCCACGCAAATCAGCAACGTAAGGACTTTCGGTCGTTTTTGTGATTTTTTGTTCCTTTCCTCCAAAACCCAGAATGACGGACATTCTTCCAGCTATAGCTAACTGATGTTTATTTTTCAAACGCACTGTCACTTTTCCTGTTTGAGCATTAAACGTCAGTGTGACGTTGCTCTTAGTATCTTTTGTCAATGCCTTATTTACGGATTTAATAAAATCACCCAGTGTTTGGTAGTAACCGTAATCAATAAATGATGTTAGAAAAATGTAGCCATCGTCACTGTAGTATAGGTGAGAATCGTCCTTTTGTAGGGTATACCATGTGTTAGGGTACGAAATGGAATACAAACCCACTTCCCAATTGCCATTCAAATCAATGGTTTGTGGCAATTTCACACGATAACTTGTGGTTTTGTTATCGGGAAAAGTAGAAAGCGATGCGTTGCTAGGAAGCGTGAGATAAAAATGTGTTCCACTCATTGTGAACGTAAGAGTATGAATAAAAGACACGCGACACAGACGCTGGTTTAAATCTTATTTATTTCAGAAGCAGGTACCAATGAATTAAATTTGTTTGGATACCCTAGCCATTTTACAAAATATTGTACATTGTTGCCTCTTCCACGTTTCTTAAGAATTTTCTCAACTTCGTAGACGTCATCTCGTTTGATAATCTTTTGCAATTCTTTATCGTAAAATGTTCCTTTCAGTTCTTCGTCGTCATAGTCTTTGAGTTTATACACAGGTGGATAGCGAGGTACTTGCTTACTTATAGTAAATATTTCTTTGAGAAATTTGGCAAGTAACCTTTTTCAAATTTACGTTTGATTTTACTAATTCTAACTTGATCACCAATCTTAAACTTATACTTTACATTTTTCACACCACTATGTTCGTCGTACAAAGTGTGCCATACTTTCTTTTCGTTTTCGGTAGTAACATCTGCTGGCTTTGTTTTAATACTACGATGAACACTATGATTATAAGAGTACACTAAATCAGGCAGCATGTCAATGTATCGCATGGTTTTCTTGGCTGTAAAGTATCGCCACATCTTCGTTTTCAGCGTACGAATCAAACGTTCTACGATAGAGGCCTTTCGTTTCGTTATACGTGTTGTACAATTCTATGTCCTCTTCTTTCATAAGTGCTTGAAAATGTCTGTTGAAAAACTCAGTTCCTTGATCAGTCATAATGTTTTTCAGGCTTGCGTCCAGAAGACAAAATGACTTTGAAAGCATCAACCAGAGAAGGACCTGTTTTGTTTTTCAAAGGAACTACCCAAGCATACTTTGAAAAGACATCAATGCATACGAGCAGATAGCGATAACCATCGTTAAACTTCTGCATACTTTGCATGTCCGCTAAATCCATTTGCCATTGCTGGTCAATACCACCCACGATCACACGGTTTCTTTTAAAACTTCGACGAGCAGGTTTATGTAAAGTATATGCATCTTGTGACATCAACCATTCTTTGATTTTCTTACGGCTCACTTTAAATTTCCCCTCCTTTTTCACATCATCGTACAAACGATTCACTCCACCAAACCCCCCCCGACCGTTTTGGATCGTAATAAACACTAGACAAATAATCGTCCATGTTGCATGCTTTGTTATCGCATATAGAATGAAAGAACATGTTAAATTATGGACTCTTTTATTCTTGGATCGCTTCAACATTTTGAATACTGTTTCTTTCGTCTTGAATACTAATAGTCTCGTTTGTCAATTGTGCACTTTCAATAGGCTTGTAGTTTTTGATGGTTTTACTATTGTATCCCATCTGTAAATGTCCCTCGAGATTGAGATCATTGCGCCCAAAACTTATACCTATTCTAAACATTTTCTGTCGGTTATGGTTTTTATTTATCTTTGGATTTTTGCTAACAGAATGACCCATGTTTTGTGTTTACACGTTGACTTGTATTGCACTATGTCTTAGCATACGTCATGTCGTCAGCTTTTTAATAAATTTTATAGTCATCAAACAGATATTATCAATCACGTATCAAACTTGTATCGTGCATTATAAGACATCGTCAACTCACAGAAAACTGTTAAACATTCTCTGATACTCTTCAGGTAAAGACCTATTCAATCGAGCTATTGTATTTTCGAAATGTCTTGTTCATCACAAAACAAGCCGTCTGATTATTTGGACACTGACAATATAGAAATATTTCTTTATCATCGCCAGAAACGTATCGAAGACAAACTTCTGAAGAGTTACGCTGAAGAAATAGCATTGGTAATATCTCGACTTGTTGTTGAAAATTGCAATGGGTGTATTATTGCACATCCTTCTCAAAGACAACATGACTGTCTCATGATGGAAAGAGATGAACAGTTATGCATGTACTTCGACGAAGCATATTCAAAGATTTCTGAAGCAAGAGTCATGGATGCTTTTACCAAAAGTTTAAACGATATTAAACCTAATGTCAACGGCCTTGAACTGCTCAAGTATATACATGTTATGACTGGAGATCTGTATTTTGTACAGATCAGAGACAGTTGTTAAAACAAGAAATTTTTAAGCTGCTGTAACCCATTGACTTGTTGTTATTTACTTTAATGACGTTGTGAAAGTTCTGGATAATCTTACTCGAATACCTGTTCAGATATGTTCCTAGGGCAATCCTCGTACGTCCACTCTAAAAACAGGAGCCCCATTGTTAATTACTTTAAGGACGTTGCTCTTACATATTTTTACTGTATATTGCACGCGCAAGGAAATAAAGCCACCCCTTTGAGACTCTAATGACTCATCAATATTGCCTAAGTATTACCCCCGTGAATAAACAGGAAACATAAATCTAACATATAATAAGAGACAGCCGTGCGTAGCTAATAGTCTGTATTTATAAACGGTTCTTTTAAGAGCCACCACATATACTAAAAGAATAGTGACGAAACACTCGAAACGTGTTTATAATGAACGGCTCTTTCAGGAGCCACCATTTTTACTAAAAGAGTTCTCGGTGTGAAAGCAGTGTGAAACGTATCAAATACATGAAATCACACCATAAATAGTGTTAATAAAAAATATATAATTACAGTTCCCTATTTACAATCACCCTTTAGTGTTCAAAAATCCCCCAAACAAAGTATAAAATATATTTATAAACACACTAAAACCCGTAAGGTAAAGTATTAAAATTATCTACAATTACGCGTTTATTATATACAACTCGATAGTCCTTTGTCTCACTTCGGGTTAAAACACTCTTATCACTTGTATTACGCACTATTTTAAATGGGATATCTACACTAACTCTCTCTGGCCCTACACCTGTAACCATATCACGCATAACATTAAAATTTACTGTTTCTAACGTCTGGAAATTTAAAGTAATGCCTCGTATCTTACAACATGTTTTACCATTATTCAGCTCGTAGGAATAGTTTTTGGGTCCCCCAGAGACGAAGGTCGTAATATACCCTCCATCCAGCTCGTCGGTGAGCTCGCCAAGGTAAACCCCTGTCTCGGGTTCAGGTTCCCCAGGTTTACTTGTGTAGATTACAGAGTCCGTGTCGTAGTAGAGTACTCTTTCATTCAAACTGCTCCAACACGCTGTAAAGTTTAAGGCGGGCATATGCCGTGGTGAAAGCGGCGATGACCACATTGGTTCTGGCGTTTGGCTCGACGAAATTTTCCTTATTCTCGTATCGGAGTTCTAGGACGTCATCGCTCACGAAGGAAGCATCGGTCACCTCGATCTGGTCAGCCGTCAACATATCGAAGTACTCTTGTGGCTCTGACACGAGTTTCACCTTGGACATGTTTGGTTTTTGTGCAAACTTTCCTGTGAAATAAAATAAACGAAACAAAATACGTACATAAGTTTTCGTAATTAACCGAATCCTATTCTGTTTCAACATATTTTTTATACATACCCCAAAATGAATTAAGCATCAATTTCGCCAAGGCACGCAATCCAGGGTTCTTCTGAATCTTGGTTCGGTCTAGAAGCACACCTTCCCGTTCAAAATACTCATTGATGTACTGTTGTTTTCTGTTCTTCGGCGTTGCACCCGTCTGGAAAACCGCTGGATTCCTGCTTTATCTTTAAAAAAGTGTCAATGTAATCTTTAAAGAGTTCATCACTTTGTTGTGGGAAAATGCCACACTTCGTGAATGGCAAGCAAACGGTAACCCATCCCCAAAGCTTTTTGCAATTCATTCGTTACCCATGAACCCTGAATGGAACGCTCCTCATCGATGTGATTGCATGGCTCCTGGTTCAAACCATCTACACAGGACTGACATAATGGAAACATCAATTTTCCGTGGGCACGATAGGGGAGGACAGGGTGTAGAAGTCGTCGGGGAGGAAGAACGGTACATTTCACTATACCTAAATATTGTGAGATATCCGCAAAGTTCTCCGTGATGATCTCGGGATGGCCAACGGGATAAGCACCATACTTGTTACACCAGGGATAGAGACTGGTGAAGTCCACGTAATGCACTTTCTCACCGGGTTGACACTGATGAAATAATTTCGTAGCATTGGTTCTTCCACCATAGAAGGCATGTCTTGGTTCAAGAGGCTCCACGATTTCGAAATTGTCGAAATAGGTCTTCATCTCAGGGTTGGTTTCGAGCTCTCTCCTTATGTCACATTCCCACATCTCAACGACATTATAACCTTGGCTTTTCAGATAACGTGTTTTCTCGAGAGTGTGTTGATGTAGATCTTGCATGCTTTGTTGACTTACGGGGTTGATCGTGTCCCTTGCGTAGCAGCGGATGCAACCATGCCAAAAAACAGCCATGAAATTCGTAAACGGTGTTAGACTCTGCGTGAAAACCGTCGACGCGATTACTTTCCTATGCGTTGCTCGCCAAAATTGCGGGAATGACGAATGGAAATGTCTATGCTTTGGGCGGTGTACGCTAACCATTTCAGGGCGATGACCGATTGTTTATCTTGAGGTCGATAAACCAAGGGGCGGTATGATAGCGATGGAGTTCTCCCGGAGAAAATTCTTGCGGAATACAAGATTGCAGGCCGATGCAATAGTCAGGCATTTCTCAAAAGGATCAATATCGGTGACGGAACGAAACAGTTCACGAAATTCAAGACAGCAACGTCGAAGGATATCGACGTCCGAACGGCAATACTTGAGGATTTCTTCTTTAAAGTTAAACACGTAATTGTTGGCTTTCAGTTCATTAAACCAAACATAAAATTTAGTACGGTCATCCGAAGTCATGCCATCAGGGTTGTAATAACTTGCATCTGGAAGAGGGCCTTCATAGTCTTGATTGGCCTCGATGTTGAAATAATGCGGGAAATAACCTTTGGCAAGTTCATTTAGACCAAATGTCTTGGGGAAGTTTGCGAGTCTCATCGGGATAAAACATAACGAATCGACAAACTTGATATTCATCACCGGAACATTCAATGTTAACATTTTCGCCCCACGCATAATTACTTCAGGTACTAAACCATTCTTGTGCAAATATTGAAGGATGAAATAACCATCATAACCTTGAAAATTATGGGCCATCACGATGCTGCCAGAGTTTTGCTCTTGAAACAGCCATTCGCAAAAATCATCTCGAGTATATGGGCCGCTAAACACGTTTTCATCACCGCTCTCATTGTGGACAACGCATAAATTCGGAACGTGTTCGCCGTCCTCTTGGGTGCATTCGAAATCAAAGAACAACAACTGGTTATAATCGCTCTCTCCCCCCTCATCTTCGCTCACTTCTCCGTCTACGGCCGTCTCATCATCGAGTAAATTCGTGTCCGATTGTGTTTCGACTTTACTGGTTTTTCTTTTCTTTGCCGGTTGCATGTAGCATTTATGGTTCTCCGGATCTACATACAGCTGACAAACTGTACAACGAACAAGACCACAGTTATGGCTCTGTGGGAGTGTATTAGCTCTCTTTACCACTAGATTACAGTGCTGACACTTTACGACGGAAGCGCAAATAGGCCGCTTCTCGCCCACTCTCGCTTTATGCCTATCGAAGCATTCTTGGCTTTTGAAGAACCGATTACAATCGTTACAGTGCATCCAATTGGTAATCGGACAGTTCTGTGTATAACACAGCTTACATGTATCTCCACAAAGATGATCTTCGATTTTATCGTAGCCTTTCTTGCAAACATGGCAATACTTCTTGCGAGCGAGGAACGCGGGCATACTGGTCACCACATCGTAATGATTATCGTGGGCGTAGAGGTAAATACGTTTTGACGCTTCAGGACCAGAATAAATTATTGTATTCAAATGTTCCTTTGAGATAATGTTTATTTGATAGTCGCTCAAATAGGCTTGAAATTTTTTCACTTCTTCTATACCGCACTGTCCTAGCGGAACGCTGGCTTTTTCGTGCAATTCATGAGCAAGGTCATCTTGTAGAGTCTTCCGCGAATCGCTTATGCGCTGATATCTTTCATCGCTATCGACTTTGGCTTTCGCGACGACAATGGCTCGAGCAAGACAGAGATCGTCTTTATTCTGAATACGGACAATGGCTCTTTTGTTTGAAAGGTACTTATCTAGGTTGGCAATTTTTTCGCTTTCTTCCTGTCCCACCGTTTGGCATCTCGACATGGATTATATTAACAGTAATTGAATCGTCTAACTTAAACGCATCATTCGATTGGATTACTCTTTCGATTTCGGCCAATATTCTTTCGACGGTTAATTTCTCACGAGACATAAACGGCAACGAAATAGGATACTCGAGTTGGGGAGAATGCATGATAAATCTAATTTGGTCGTGCGTCGCGATTCCATCTGTGACCCGATCTAGTAAGCTTTCAAACACTTCGTGTAGTTGTCTTAGAACATCATGCAATCCTTGTACTTGTAAATCACCAAATTGAACTCGGTAATCAAGGCCGGTGGTTTTAAACTTTTTCACGCGAACTTGCTTAATAGACTTAATGGTAAAGAACGGAACAGTTCTAGGTTTCTTACTTGTTACACCGTCTTCATCTTGAACTGATCTCTTACGACTGCCTTCTCCGGTCTGGATAGCTTCAGGCATTACTTCAGGCAGGTGTTCGACGAAAGAATCATCGTTGCAGTCTGCGTTGAACCATTCGGGAATAACTTCAGCGATCAATGGTAGATTAGCGAGGAAAGAATCGTCGTTCCAATCGTTATCGAACTCGGCGCGTTCTTCAGTCGACCAGCCAGTGAATAGTTCTGGATATATTCCGCGTCTCTCGTTCTCCACACTGCGAATCAATTCTTCTGTCCGTATCGTCAGCTTCTGCATGAACGCCGCTTCTCGATGTCTTTCGTCAAAATCGAAAAACCATTCTAACACTTCAATTTCCTCGATGGTTGTACACCCTTTGATAACATCAACAATATCCATTTCTATCAAAGAAACACATATTAAATATGGTTATAATACTAAAATACACAGCGCACGATGTAATATAAATCATATACACAATAAAATCTTACCTTCAATCAAACAACAAAACGTCGAATATAATTCTCCAAGCGAAAACACTATCAAAAACAGCAAACTGTAGAATCTACAAGTTTAGAACACTGTAGGAAAAGTAACAAACTATACAAAATCACCGGGCTTATATATAGTCTATATTCAGTTACTTCCGTTCCAACGCTATATCCGTTCGCTTGGGAATTTACCAGGGAATTTACTTCACTCAGTTTGCGCTAAAGTAAAAGTAAATATAGCAACACAGGGGATCATCTTTTAATTATTCAAGGATTAGTGCGTACGTACGCTTGGGAATTTACCAGGGAATTTACTTTTATTATTCACACTTAATCCTATTAAGTCACTTCCTGTCGGCATCCCTTTGTGGCGGTATATGGGGGGGGGGGGGGGGGGGGGGGGTTACCTACATATATGTGTGAAAGCTGTATTCCATATAGTCGTTGAATATCCAACGTGTCATTAAATTCTACTGAACAGCTCCCACTTCCTGAGTAGTTATATCAATATGTTGCACTACTTAAAAAAGACCACGCAGTTTCCGCGTGTACGTTTATAAGTAGCATGCAATCTATAGACGTTGTCGCATGCTTCAGGTTTTTTATCACACATCTATTTTATGCGCAGGCGTCCAGGAATCCAAGTGATTTACTGCCAGAGGATACTATATACTCTGAGGAATTAACCGGTCACATGCAAACCTTATCAAGAATAATAATACAATTTGCGTACCTGTACTTTATCCAAGTGGCCTGCAAAATGTCGACTCACTAAAAAAATCGTAGTCTTGTCTCTCCTATATACCATGCACCTATATAATAACATAACTTGCACGCACTATATACTTAATTTCGTAAAAGCTACTTTTACACACAAGTTCGAAACAGTAAACACTTATAGCATTACTTTTACTACGCATTTTCGCTGTGTGTAAGCATATATATACAGTAGTTGACCACAGGGAGTACCGACTATATAGGCTAACCTTACGACCACGAGGTCTTCTAGCTTGTAACAGCCTGCTATATCTTTTCAGCTACATAAATCCATCAATATATATCACCACATTGGTATAATCCATGTCTTTTTTATTTAAATTGTACAGCGCACTCTTGTTCCAGGCGCAATGGGGTCGCTGAAAAAATAATATACGGCTTTGTAATTAGTTAATATAAAGTTTTAGAAAGCGTGTAGTTCAAACGCTATGCATATACCGTTACTGTAGCGTTTAAACTACACGCCGTGTGCGACGCAGTTCTGCATGCGGCCAAGGTATTAAGGCTTGGATTTTAACTGATTAGCTAAAATAAGAAAGTCAAAGTGTTCAGTTTCCAGTTTCTGTTTTACTATTTAATGCCAGTTTGGTGTTCAGCCAATATATAACTACTGTAAATAAGCGCACGCGATATGAAGAGAATCGTCAAATTCAGGAGTTTGATTATACGTTACTGCTAAACACGGAGAAGTTGTCACTTGTATGATCGAACCATGAACACTTGCAGTGGCGCAGCCAGCCCGACAATTTGGTCATGCTATGCAAATATATCCGTGTTCATAGACCGTGATAACAATACATTTCTAAAGAAATGAACTGAACACTTGGACAGGATTAAATTAGTATATTAAAATGTTTCAACTAAACCCTTACCTTTTTGCCATTACTTTTCGGGCCAGGATGCCAAAGGTAGCCACAGCATGGGCCTACCAAATTTATTTCTTGAATCAGTAATAAATATTCGGCAATCTTTACCTTAGCAATTTCTTCGCGCCTTTATCCTCGGACGCACAAAAACATCGCTTTGTTCGTGCAGTGAGCAACAGAGTATGCGGTATCAACATATCTGTCATCGCCCCATAATTTGCATTTCTCGTTGCCTATTCTCGGCGCCCCGACGTTTAGTTCTACCTCGAGGAGTTTGTAATAAACACCGATTGTTGACAGCTTGTCACTAAATCCGGAAAACACCTAACCGCTTAACCTCGGTTATTTCATAACCTCATTTACAACCCAAACACTGTTAATTGCATTTCTCTGTATAGACCATGGCCATTTGTCTCCGATGCCATTAAAGTTTTATTATTTTATTATCATTAAACATTAAAGATATTAAGTTAAAGTACAGTATTGGTAGATTGAATCTTTCTCCTAAAATAGTAAAGTATCTCAGCATGACATATTAAACGTCTTATATCCCAGTTATAGTTTATTCTTGCGAGGTTTTTGCAAGGTCAAGTTTTTTTTTGTGGAATTTGTTCGATCTACACTTGCTGTTAATGGCAGCTTTAACGCCTTTCCATACATTGTCTTCGTCTTCTGCGCATTTCAATACGAATCGCATGAATAACAACACTATAAAAGACATACCTAATTTTAGTGTGCAGTGATAACCAATTTGTGCAGTGATAAAATGTAAAATATGCAGTGATAAAATGTAAAATGCGCAGTGATAAAATATTTTTTGATAAATTGTTGATTAACAATATGAACTTTATGAACTTGGAAGATGGAGTGAATAATACCTAACTTTTGTGTAAATTGTGCATAATCTTCAGAATTCTATAGAATGTAGATTACAAAATGTTCTGTGGGTGCATGACCCGGAACCCCATAGAGGTTTGTCAGGCCTATGCCGCCCCTCATTTGCCCAGACGAATTTATTTCTTCTCTACAGGCAGGATTATGAAACTATGCTGTCTGCATAGATAGTCGTAGAATGTAGTACCAGTAGGTGCTGTATGTTGGTTTTGGCATTTTTGAATATCAAGTGTAGTCTATTTTAAATTCAGTGGTTACACATATTATTATAAGGGTGAGGTCAGAAATTTTCAAGGGCGTGCTACTGCCCGGCTAGTTGCACGAAAATGTGCAGTGATAACAAATTCTTAAAATTCGGTATGATAATAAAGAATTGTGAAAAAGTCAACATTTTTGAAGCCGGTCTTCATTTCCCCCTGTGACTATGTATATAGGGAGCTTTTCATACTTCTTGGCTGGCTATGAAAACTATGGTCTATACTTATTTACAATAGTTGCATCACTTGCATGCATTGTCCGCTTAGCTATCGGTACATTTTAAGCTAAAATTACTAAATTTGCTATAGCTGGGATGCCTGGGATTATTCAATATTGTATTTGGGGCTTTGAGCAATAAAAGGTGTGTTGAAGCAAAAAATATTATTCTACGAGAACGTGATTTGTAACTCGCAAGACAAACCTTTTAAAGAATTCAGTTTGACCGGATCAAGTGCTGGCTTTCCATGCGTCCCGTCGGTATTGCAGTCTTGCAGCTCGCGATCGGAGAAAAAGAATGACAGAAGCTTCAGCGCACATTTATGCGGTTCTTTGGTTCCTTCCATTGCCGAACTAATTTTGTTCACGTCTTTGCTCGGCGTCACAAATTTTCTTATGATATCATTCGATGGCAATTGCTTGGGGCTTTTATCTGCGGGTGTGGCTTTTTCGCCGAAGGTTGTTTGATAAATATCATCGGCATTGTCTACCAAGCGTTTCAACGCATCAATGTCGATTGTTGATAACTGAAACTGCTCGGCACATGTGGAATTAAGAGGCGTCGATGCTTCTTCCACAAACGAAAGAGCGGAATCGTCAAATTCTATTGGACAGCTATAGAAATTAAATATATTGAAAATTACCAAACCATAAACGTTACGTACTGTGCATTGAAATTAATGGCCGAATATCTATTGACTAGTCAATTTGGACCGTGTACTTTTAACCCCTGAAATATCGGTAAAATACTAAAATTTAGGGCAACCTTTTAAAACTTTTTTTCTGTAAAATTATTTAAGAGGATAAATTAAATCCAGAATTCCTCAATAGGAGGTTGCATAGATCTTTGAGGAGGTTTAAAGCCTTTTTAATTTAATGAATAATGTCAATTATTTTCTTTGTCGCTGAACACTCACAGTCACGTGCTCTGTTGACCTAGCGCTTTCTTCCAAAGTTTCCAGCCTTTGATCAATCCTGGATAGGTGGCTTTTGACAGAACTTCCCATTTCTTCAATTACCTACAATCATTTTCAAAAGCGTTGGGACAATCACAAGGTTTTTGACTCATTTCCTTTTTTTTGTGCTCCCCCCGGGCCCCTGATCAATGTTGTACGCCATATCTACTGCGAATTTCGTCGAAATGATAACTTGTTTCACTAGACAACATTGTAAAGGGAGGGGGAGGGAGGGAAAGTAGCCCCATTGTCAAATAGATGATGTAGATCAAGTATATGATAGACAATCTCAGGTGTCCCATCGACTTTTGAAATTGATTGTCCGAATTCCAAATTTCCAGGCCCTAACTTTAAAAAAATATATAAGACTTCACATTCACGATGGTTGTGGAAAGTTAATACGTTTATAGAGGAGAAGAATTATCAGCTTCAACGAACTATCATTTCACAAATTCAATAGGACTTAAAACGGGGGGGGGGGGGGGTTGTGTAATAGTATCTCGCAATAATTTCATGAGGGATATGGGCGTTTCAAGCTGACACATACAAGTCTAAATTCTTAAAAATCCGGAATATCATTGAAAATCATGAAGGAATATCTGATTAATCTCTTTCAAGCGTGTGCAATAATCTTAGAGTCATGATGACGTAAAGGGTGTGCATTTTGAATAATTGTAAACATTGCATGCGTCTGATTTGTCCTATGGAACATTCAAGCACGAAAAAGGGGGTACTTTTTCGGCAACAATCTGCGCGTAAATGTAGAAAAATATTGAAGAGCAAGCCAAATTTTTTTCATACAAAATATCGCGTTCTATTTGGATGGAGTGTCGTTTGATACTGAAGAGCAAGCCGATGCCGGATGCTGTTGCTCGGAAAGGGAAACTATGGAGAAAAAGAAGTGAAGGGCTCCCGATAACAAGTAAGGGATCAAACGAATTGCCTGGTGGAAAGCGTTTATACCTCGTTGTTGCTATTGGATTCGGGAAAGGAGTTATCTTGGTGGAAGAATATTTGCATATGGATGGGAAATATTTCAGTGATTTTGTGAAAAGAAACTTCCCAATTCTCTTTTCTGATCTTAGTAAAGAAAAGTTGTTTACCATGGACAACGATCCGTCGTAAACCAGTAAGGCTGCGATGAGAGCGATTGATGATGTAGGAGCTAAACTATTTACTATTCCTGCGCGTTCTCCAGATCTAAATCCAATCGAAAACCTGTTTCACATAGTTAAGAAAGAACTTGCGAACCAGGTTATCGCCGAACGAATAATAAACGAAACTTGGTGTCAATTCAAGACAAGAGTACGCAAAACTGTAATGCAAACCTCAGTAACTTTTATTCACAATCTCTTATTAAGTATGCCAAAACGCGTTGACGCCGTCATACAATGTATACGTAAAGGATTTAGAACGAAATATTAATTTTAACAACATTCCGCGCGCTTCATACAACGATACTCACCACGATACTCACGACGATACTCACCCTCATGTTTATGGCAATAAGCCCACATTACAGTGATATAGCAAGAAAATGGTCATTAAAAGTTAACAGTATTATTAATTATATTAAAGGGAAGGAACTTTGATATTTTTTACGTGATTTTTATTTTAAATGGACTTAAACAACACATAATTGACTCACGGTACTCACTCAAACTATAAATATAAACAGAATAGATCAGGTTTCTTTAGCACATGACAAACTTATTTTCCAAGTGCATAAGTCGTTTAATCATATCAGTTACATTTTACAAACGTATTAAGTAAGTTATCAAAGATGAGAAAACGGGAAAACAACTACTCTCTTGTGGTATATTTTGATTTTGGGACGTGAGTACCGTGGTGAGTATCGTGCGAGTATCGAGAGACGCTTGAGAGATTACGTCATATACCCGGAAAAGGCACTGCGTGTAATGTTGATTACTGCTGACTGTTAGTTAAAATAAGCTTTGAAAAACAAGAATTACATGGTTTTAACTCTTTTGGTTCATCTTGTGGTATCTGTCGGTGTAACTTGAATACGCGCCATCTCACTTGTATCATTTCTGTGTTAACTCTGTCAAAAGACCCACCATTTATAAGGACAAGAGGAGCGCAAGCACTTGTTGCAAAGAAAGGGGTATCTTTCTCCAGAACAATGTCTCTATTCATTACATTTTTAGCAGCAGGAAAATGAACGACATCTCCTCCAAGAACTTGTAAGAGCTCACACCACGGTATCAGTGACAGTTACCAGCGGAAATCATTTAATAACATTATAACACTACTTTTGCCGTCTCTACGCCAAGCCACGCGGTACCCGAAGCAGGGTTAAGAAAACAATCGAAGATCGTTTTTAATGGGGAAAGAAGGAAGGTTTTGCCACAATTAGCGGGACCATATATAAAAATGTTTTGGTATTTTCCTCTGCCTCGTTTTAAGGTTTCATTGTGTGCTTGTTATTAATAATTCTGATTGCAAGATTATGTTCGGACAATCATTTTCAAAAGCGTTGGGACAATCACAAGGTTTTTGACTCATTTCCTTTTTTTTGTGCTCCCCCCGGGCCCCTGATCAATGTTGTACGCCATATCTACTGCGAATTTCGTCGAAATGATAACTTGTTTCACTAGACAACATTGTAAAGGGAGGGGGAGGGAGGGAAAGTAGCCCCATTGTCAAATAGATGATGTAGATCAAGTATATGATAGACAATCTCAGGTGTCCCATCGACTTTTGAAATTGATTGTAGAAATGATATTTGAAGAAATGGAAAAGGAAAATCCCCTCAAACCTATAAATTTAAGAAATGTGGAAAGATCAATATTAAAAACAGTTATGGCAGAAGTAAATGAAGTTGTTGCTTTCATAAACACAAAGACGATAACTGATACCAATACGCTATTAAATGCAGCGGCTGTAGTTGTTGGGAGAAGGTTGGGCATCAAGAGACAAACCAGGAAGAATGAAGAACCATTGTGGAAGAGAAGGATACAAACCAATTTAGACAATATATTAGTAGATTAGACAGGATAAAATCAGGAAATTGCACAAGGAACGATATTAAACAACAAATGAGAAATAAATACAATATCCCCAGAAAAAGACACCACACAGTAATTTTAGTAGAGCCATTTTGGCCCCAAAAATGGGGCCAAAATTGTGACCCTGAGGTGGCCCCCATTAATAGGGCCGTTTTGGCCCCCTTGCACTAGGGCCAATTTTGGCCCGTATTTTAGGGCTGTTTTGGTCCTTTTTGTAGGGCTGTTTTGACCCAATATGGCACCATTTTTATAGGGCTGTTTTGGCCCCCTTGCACTAAGGCCAATTTTGGCACTTATTTTAGGGCTGTTTTGGTCCTTTTTGTAGGGCTATTTTGACCCAAGATGGCACCATTTTTATAGGGCTGTTTTGGCCCCTTTGCACTAGGGCCAATTTTGGCCCTTATTTTGGGGCTGTTTTGGTCCTTTTTGTAGGGCTATTTTGACCCAACATGGCACCATTTTTATAGGGCTGTTTTGGCCCCCTTGCACTAGAGCCAATTGTGGCTCTTATTTTGGGCTGTTTTGGCACCCATAAAATAGCATTATATTGTACCCTTTTTGGAATAGTTTTAGTCATCAGGATCTGTTTTACAGGGCCGTCTTAAAAACTAAAAACAGTGATAATTTATACTGGAGGACATGCTATGACCCACAAATGTATCATTAGAAAGCGTTTCGTTTACCTGAGCCTCCCAAAAAAACTGATCCTTGTACAATAATTAGCAGAACGAGTAACAAATATATTGTATTTCAAATCACAACAACTGTATTACATAAAAACTAATGTAGAGGGAAAAAAGATGGCCTCCTACTACTTTACAGTCCTGAAAAAACAGGATTTTTCTTGCACAACATTCAACCTATTTTATATACAACTATACAAGTAATTCCATATATTTATTACTGTATATACATGACAAAATGATCGCATTCTAATTGGTGGAGAGGAGTGCAATTATTTTGTTAATTGCACTGCAATTAATGAAAAGAGATAAGACACTGGGAACAAGTTTGAGAATAAAATTCAAAATGGTGGTTATTATATACTGGAACGTTTTCCAGTTGCCACTACTTGTCATACACAAATATAACTCAAGTCACAAAACATGGTGATTTTTAAGTCATGTCATGTACATAATAAACAAGTAAGCATATGATTTTGCTCGTGAAATTAAGAATTTATACTATGCATGATATTTGAGAAGTATGCCAAATAGCATTGCCTATCGGCTCATGCAATTTTGGCACAATTTTCAAATATCTACTTGTAGAGTAAATCCTTAATTGCACTTGCTATCACGATTACCTAAATTAATAATAACATAACTAATGCATCGTTATTTTTTAAAAAGAATCCAACTACTTTACATTTGTAAGTACACCAATAATGGTCTTGACTGAAACAGGACATTTTTTCTGGCACAATTCCCATTAACACCATGTCCAGAAAACAGTAAATGTTTTTTACCTATTTTTGTGTTCCACATTATAAGGTTGATACACTGCTAGCAACATTTTTTGCTAGCAACAGGATTTGTTCTTTAACCACATTGTCCAATGACTGCTCATTCTGTAATTAAAAGCCATATATTCAGTTAGATATCAGTCTTATACAAGAAAAGGTAACAAACAGAACCTGGAAAGAAGCATTTATAGGTGCTGGTCATTTAAAAAATGCACAACATTGGTAGTGACAGCCTCGGTCTCTACCAATACTGTGTGTTTTGAATAACTTGCCTCCTGTAATTAATCCCCTAGTAGTGATCTCCCTGAGAACTCCTAGGGATATTAAATTAGTGCCAGTACATATTGTTACAGTACCGGTAATACTAGTGATTAAGAACTCAATGGGAACCTTGTCATTATGTATCTTAGGTAGCAGTATACATATATAAAGTAAATGGTTTGAACCATAAGATGTGTGAAGTTGATCGTCCAGGTTGTTTCATAGTCTTGAGAAAGACTTGTGACTGACGTTTCGACGGCCTCAGCGGCGGTCATCTTCATATTCACACACATATACAAACATACTGTATACTATATCCATGGTTGAATTAACAGAGTGCTATATGCATATAGCACATTGGTTAGGTGCAATATGAAATCTCTCTCTAAATTCCAGTGGGAAATTGCATATCATTTCCCCAAACTAATTAACCAAACACTGTGTAATAAATTGAACTGCACGACCGGCAAAATACACAAGCGCACTAACCAACTGAACTATGGTAGCTTGGCAACATATTCATTATATACAATGGTGGAAATGCCAATGAAGTGAATGGGTTTATTACCGAGAATATTTGGCATTTATTCCCAATGAATAGTGTATTGAAAGGAAAATTGTGAGTGTGAATATAAATTAATTTTATAAATAGATAGATAGAGTAAATATTTATTCAGGATAAAACACTTCAGAATTTACAATATTCTGTTGCAACTAATTATTCAGGATAAAACGCTTCAGAATTTACAATATTCTGTTGTCAATGTCTATCAATATTCGAAGTGGAAAATAATATGCTGTAATTACTGATTACAGTATACAGTATTATTAGTATAAATATAATATAAATTTTGATTATATAATAGAAATTTTATAATATTATTATAATAGAAATTTTGATGTGTTTGATTCCAGACAGAAGCCCGAGAAGGTCTTATAGTTGCAGGGTTCCAGTCTTAATCCAATTAATGGAGTGTAAATGCCAAATATTCTCAGTAAAATATCCATTCACTTCATCGGCATAGCACCATCATATAATACTGAACTTGTTGGCAAGTTCCTGTCAAGGGCCTCCATAGTTTAGTCAGTTGGGGCACTGACCAGTTCATAATTTCTCAGTGTTGCGGCTTTGATTTCCAGCCAGAAGGCCTTGAAGTTGGATTTTTCACAACCCATCTTAGTTCAGTGTCAACACTTTCATAATCAAGTGCCAACCAGTCAAGATCATATAAACAGTAATGGTGCACTTTCCTTCAGGGTTTTAACTGACTCATAAGATCTTTGTCAGCAAAAAAGCTGTTTTACTTATAAAGGTCTTATGAGCACCTGACGAAAGCGGATCAATATAAATGTTTCATTCTGTTCTTCATTAAAATACCAACAGCGACTCACTCGACGAAATATACAATGGCGCCCACTGGTGCATGAAATACAGACTTAAGTATTATTAAACACTAAGAGAGCATTAGATTATCGCCAAAGTCGTGAACAATTTGTATACAACTCACCAGTGATAGCAATGACGCGTCCAAAATACGCTTTCCAGCCACCTTTAGGCGGTTTTGACACCAGGTTTGCCAAACAACAGTCAGTCAACACAATGCCTTCGTTCTTTGTATTAACGAGAAATATACTCTTTATATCCCGAACGAAATCTTCAGTGAGCATAGTCGTCTCGTTGATATAAATCCAGTAGATAAACACGTATTCATCTTGCTTCTAGATATGTTTCATACGTCAAATAAAGTTTTAAAGTTGTATATAAAAGCTTCTCTTCGAAGATTAGATGTCAACGTCCCTTGCGAGTTGCGAAGAATACGAAATATGCGCCATAACATCACGTGTCACTCCGATCACGTGCTATGTTAGGGAATAAGTACCGGTGGTATTTTGATACCATTTTCCAAAATGCGAGAGGATTTCAGTATATTATAATGGTAGTTTATTTCATTATTGAACGTGATTGTGTGGTTATCAAAAAATGCCAAACTACAATATGCATGCCCTACGTTGGAAGTGAAATTTAATCAAATTCAATAATTTTCGTGCGTTACGTATGTCGGGTAGGACGATTTACCCGGTCCATTCGGCATATTTGTTCCCAGACCGCTTTAGTCACGGCCACATATAGCCAACATGGCGGATTCCTGGATGATATTGATATGAGCAGATATCAGATACAAATATCTAATAGACCAGTATTTATTTAAAGCAGATATCAGATACAAATATCTAATAGACCAGTATTTATTTTATTTACAAGATTTGCCAGACGATAAACACATACAAGACGAAAAAGCTATAGTGATTGACAAATAAATTGACAAATAAATATACAGCCGGAGATTTGACCCCTGACCCCAAACAGCCCATGTTCGAAAAATCCAAAATGTCTTTCCGGCACACTGCAGTACTGTATGAGATACTTTGTTCTACTATCTTAATACTATGTTCTGTTTTGGCCCCAATAGGGGCCAAAACAGCTTGGCCCTAATAGGGGCCAAAACAGCCCATGTTTCAAAAATCCAAAATGGCTCGAAAAGTAGGGGGCCGATATGGCCCTTGAGGTACCGAAACAGCCCTTGAGATTTGTTTTGGCCCCTGCTTGGATCTGTTTCAAAAAGCCAAAATGTCTTGCCAGCACGCTGCAGTAATGTGCGACATAAGGTGTACAGCAAAGAACTGCACGCCTTGTTAGTAAAACCCAGCTTGTTCTGTTTTGGCCCTAATAGGGTCCAAAATAGCCCATGTTTCAGAAATCAAAAATGGCTCTGGGGGGCCAAAACGCTTCCTACTTGGCCAAAACAGCCCTTAAAATAGGGGCTGATGTAGCTCCTGAGGTACTGAAACAGCCCTTGCGTTCTGTTTTGGCTCCTGCATGGGGCCAAAATGGCCCATGTTTGTAAAAGCCAAAATGGCTCCTAGGGGCCAAATTGGCTCTCTTAAAATTACTGTGCAGGTAGTGCTGGAGGAGCTGAAACAGAGACTGACAGCACAAGCTGCAAAACTGAAGTGATACGAGGACAGAGGTAAATTTTACAATCAAAATAGACTGTTCGAATCCAACCAGAGAAGGCTTTTTGAAGATATCGAAGGAGTAGAGAGGGATAACATCATACCAGATGTCGACGAGAGCAGAAACTTCTGGGATAGCATCTGGGGGAAAAGCACAGAACATAACAGTGAGGCAGAATGGATTAAAGAACTGGGGAATGATCTAATTGGTATTGAAAAGCAAGAAAATATTGATTTGACAGTAGACGTAATTGAGAAACAACTAAGAAAAATGCCGAACTGGAAATCACCAGGTCCAGATGGTATGCAAGGATATTGGATCAAGAACTTTACTTCATTGAAAGGGAGAATTGCAAGTCAACTGAATGATTGCCTGCAACACAATTCTGTACCAGATTGGATGACGAAGGGGAGGACGGTGCTGGTAATGAAAGATAAAGATAAGGGAGGTGAGGTGACTAACTTCAGGCCAATTACCTGCTTACCAGTTATGTGGAAGTTGCTAACAGGAGTGTTGGCGGATAAGATGTATGAACATCTCGAAGAAAAGCATCTTCTTCCGGAAGAACAGAAAGGTTGTCGAAGAAAATCAAAAGGGACAAAGGACCAACTACTAATTGACAAATTGATTAAAACAAATTAAAAGATCAAAAGGTGGACGGGGAATGATAAGCATCGAGGAATGTGTGAATGTTGAGGTCAATAACCTAAGCGAGTATATACATGCCTCCCAGGAAAGGTTGCTGAAAGCTGTGGGTAAAATATTAAAACAAAGAGAGTCGGATAAAGATAAGGTTTCGTATTCGAAAGAGCATGCCCAAAGGTATCACGAAAAGCCCCTCCATGGACAATTTGTAAGTGGCACTGAACAAAGTAGAGATCAGAAATCGTGGGAATGGCTTAACAGAGGGAAGTTGAAAAGAGAAAGTGAAGGATTTCTCATGGCTGCACAGGATCAGGCTCTGCGGACAAACAGTGTGAAGAAACGTATTGACAACCAAGACGTATCTACAGCATGTAGAATATGCGGAACGAGGGAGGAAACAGAAAGTAAGTCATATTTTGGCAGAGTGCACCGCGCTGGCACAGAAACAATATAAGTTATGGAGACATGACAGGGTGGCTCAGGTTATCCATTGGAAGTTAAGTGAGAAATATGGGTTTACAAGGACAGAGAAATGGTATGATCACAAGCCGGAACCAGTTTGTGACTCAGAAAAGTTCAAGCTGTTGTGGGATTTTAAGATCCAAACGGACCACCATATTGAACACAACAAACCCGATATTCTGTTACCAAACAAAGAAGAAAGATCTTGCTGGATTATCGATGTCGCCTGCCCCTTTGATACAAGAATTGTAAGCAAGGAGAGTGAGAAAGTGGAAAATTACCATGATTTGAAAATCGCAATCAAGCGAATTTGGAACTGTCGATTTAAATCATAGCGATAATTATAGGTGCATTAGGGACAATATCAAAGGGATTTCAAAAGTGGTTGAATCAACTGGAAATACCATATAGTGTGGAAATGCTGCAACGTGTTTGCTTGCTGGGTTCGGGAAAAATTCTAAGAAAAGTACTGGACACATAAGAACTGTGCCAAGGCGAGATTTTAAGAACTAGGGCACCCCAGGCCACAGGCTGTGGCCCGATGCCCTACAGAACTTCCTGTATAATATACAGAGATAAACTTTCAATAACAATAATAATAATAATAATAATAATAATATGGCCCAATGATCAATCACATGTTATTTATGGGTGACATTAATATGACAATGAAGTTGATTCACTGGTGCAAACCATCCGACAATGTAGCACTGATATTGGTATGGAGTTTGGGATATCCAAGTTTGCAGTTGTGACATTGAAGAGGGGACGAAGGGTGGAAAGTCGGGGCATTAAACTCTCGGATGGAGAAGAAATGACGGAGCCTGACTGTGAAGGGTATAAATACATTGGTGTGTTGGAGATTGACACTATCATATGTGCTGAAATGAAAGCTAAAGTCAAAGACATCTACTTGAGGAGACTAAGACTTCTGCTTAAGAGCAAGCTTAATGGTCGAAATCTTTTCTTCGCAATCAACTGATGGGCGGTGGCAGTGATACGATACAGTGCAGCATTCATTGGGTGGACAAAGAATGAGACCCGGGAGTTAGACAGGCATACCCGAAGAATGATGAGTGCATACCACGCCATCCATCCTAAGTCAAATGTGCGAAGGATATACATCAAGAGAAAAGAAGGAGGAAGAGGTTTGACCAGCGTTGAAGAATGCATCGCGAGTGAATCGAGAAGCTTACATCACTATATAGTAAACAGTGAAGAAACCGTACTGAAAGCAGTTGTAAAGGAAGAAGGAATAATTAAAGAACAAGTAGAAGGGAAAGAAGATTACAAGAAAAGGGTAGATGCTGAGAAGAAAAAGGAGGTGGAAAGCATGAAACTCCACGGGCAGTTTGAGAGAGATACAAAGGATCTGAAAACAGAAGAATCGTGGAATTGGTTAAGTAAAAGCTATCTCAAACGTGAAACAGAAAGACTGATAAATGCTGCCACAAGATCAAGCGTTAAATACAAACTCCATTAAGAAGAGTATATACGGATTGAATGTCTCAGATAAATGTAGGTTATGTGGCGAAAAGGTAGAAAGTGTAATGCATATTGTAAGTGCATGTAGCACGCTGGCACAGAAAGATTATAAGAGGAGACACGATAAAGTATGCCTGAACCTGCATTGGTCCCTATGTAGAAAGTACGGCTTAAAAGTCAGTGAGAAATGGTACCAACACAAAGTGGACAGTGTGGTAGAGAATGAGAGGGTTAAAATCCTATGGGACTTCAATATTCAAATAGATCGGGAAATCAAGCACGGAAGACCAGACATCATCGTAGTGAATAAGGAGAAGAACGAGTCTACAATTATTGATGTGGCAAATCCGGCGATCACAACCTGGTGCAGAAGAAATTTGAGAAATTAGACAACTATTCTGAACTACGACTGGAAGTGGCCAGAATGTGGAATAAAAAGACGGTAGTGGTACCAATCATAATAGGTGCATTGGGCTCAGTACCAAAGGATCTACAGTCCTACCTCAAAAAACTAGATATCCTCTATGATTTGAATATCTTACAACACTCAGTGCTACTAGGCACAGCCAACATCCTCCGAAAGGTACTACCGATGAAGTGAAGAACGTCAGAAGAATCACTGGCTTAAGTTGAAGAAACCTGTCAGTGAGGATTAAATACGGGTATACCTTTACCGTGAAACACAAAACAAAACAAATAATAATAATAATAATAATAATAATAATAATAATAATAATAAAAGACGTACAACAATATATTCTAAATTTTACAAATAAAACTTATTACAGTTTCGTTATAAGAACAAAAAACTATTAATTTTGAAAAGAAAAGTATTAAGTGCTGACTTAAAATTACTTAAAAAGAGGCTCAAAGCTTCTAATTTCCTGTGGTAATGAATTAAACAGTTTTGGTGCCGCAACCGAGAACGCTCTGTCTCCATGAGTCACCGTTTTGGATTTTGGCTCAAGTAGCTGATTTCGGTCAGATGATCTCAAAGCACGAATAGGTTGACAATGACACCAGTGTTAGTGAAGATATCCAGAGGCGGATGTCAAGCTCACGGTTTTCTGCTTATATACACTATCACTGCTGTAATCGTCAATTCGTTAGCATTCCTGATGATGTCTTCAAGTTAGTCGAAACGTTGAATTCTCAATAAATATGTTTACGTCATTCCGAGTTACCGTTATTGTGTATTTCATCAAAATATTCATTGGTTCCCGTAAATTTAGGCAATAAATCCACTAAATGTTTCCAACATGTTGCAACAACTTCCAAGTGGTGTTGATCAACCGGAGTTACTTTCAAGGTAAACGATCGTTTGGAATTTTTATGTAATTTACCTTTGATATTTATTGTCTATTACTAGAAATACGAATCCGCAATAATCCCCTCGCCCGCCTTTTCTACCCCCCCCCCCCCCCCCACGTGAATTTCCCCATCCATGGTGCCCAGACCTCGCACGCCGTGGCCGTGTATTTGTGTTTTGCAAACATTCACAATTTACAAAAGCCGGTCGTTTCGTCGAAGAAATGTTTGAACGTTATCTCGGCCAATATTTAACCGATTTAAACTCTGAAAAAAAGATTTGGAATCGGCGAATCAACATACATAACATACGTGTTTACTATATCACGAGAACGTGAGTACCCTTCGTAAAAACGGTTTATGTACTTAGAAATTGGTCGGCTAAAAGCTGGTCACTTTGTCGCATATTATTTTGAACGTTATCTCGATCAATATTTAACCGATTTAAACTCTGAAAACAGATTTGGAATTAGCGAGTCAACATACATAACATACGTGTCTACGATATCACGAGAACGTGAATAACTTTCGTAAAAACGGTTGAGAAAGTAGTTGGCTATATAAGCTGGTCACTTTGTCGTATATTATTTTGAACGTTATCTCGATAAATATTTAATAGTTTTCAACTCTGAAAACAGATTTGGAATTAGCGAGTCAAAATACATATTTGGATTCTTATTTCTATTTTTTTGGAAAAAAAAACTTTGAATCGTTTCAATTTTTGCATTCGCGATCATGTGACGGTTGCAATTTCAATATTAATTCAAATGCTGAGTATCTAGTTACCAGGACCAAATTTTCCGATGTCGCGCGGACGGCCGTTGATGCATATATAAATATAAACAAATAAACTGAATGTGAGACAAAAAACGCTAGATTTCCCGTGATGAGGGACTAAACGCCGGTTGATATTAGCACCCTCGCCCTCAGGCCTTCGGCGCCGGGCGAGAGGATGATCTACATAAAAATCTTCAAAGCCTCTTTTGCATTTACAATTCAGCCAATTTCCAGATAAACAACAGTGAAATTCGTAATTTTATTAGACAGGAAGTGTTTTCGATTAAAGATGGCCGCCACTTCTAAAAGTTGTTGATATAATTTTGTCGCTTAAAGGGGCAGTAAGACGCAAAAATCATTTATCCCAATTTGGGCTTTATCTAGAAGTGCATTCGAAATAAGCAAGAATAGCGCTCTTACTTTGTCAATGTCTTATCTTATTCCAGAGATATTTCAGTTTTTAAAAGCTGTAAATGAGATGCCTGATGACGTCATCTACTCCACACAAATATCTTTGGAGATAGCTGCTGGATTGTGCTGAAATGTTCCACATGTATGCTACTAAGAATGGTGCACTGCACTGTGTTTTGTTAATGCTTTATACATTTTTCATTTTAGAGATTTCCTTTGTAAAAAGTTAGTTTAAATTTTGGAGTAGATGACGTCATACGTTCATTTGCATCTTTCAAAAACTTGAATATCTCTGGAACAACATAAGATATTGACTAAGTAAGAACGCTATTCTTCCTTATTCTTTGAGTACTAATAGAAAAAATACAAATTGGACAGACGATTTTCGGTCTTACTGCCCCTTTAAAGTGCCCCTGACCTCAAAAATTTGTATTGTCTTATTTGGAAGAACTTTTAAAATGATAAAGTAACTTCTTTTGAAGATTTTAACTTCTTCGCTTTCTTTTTGAGATATATCAGTTTGCTTGATATGCAAATATCTGAAATTTCGTCATACATGCATAATGAGTTATCAGAGAATGTTATATATCTTTGCGTTCATGAAATAAAAACACCAAAGTGTGAATAACACGTTTGTGCTTTCTCTCACAACACCAAACTTCTTGATTTTAAAGGATTTATTTCGAGAATGAAAGAGATATACACATTTCTCCAATAAGTCATTATGCATGTGTGACGAAATTCCAGACATTTGCATATCAAACAAACTGATATATCTAAAAAAGAAAGCAAAGAAACGAAAATCTTCAAAAGAAGTTACTTTATCATTTTAAAAGTTCTTCCAAACAAGACAATAAAACATTTTGAGGTTATGGGCACTTTAAATAATGCATAAAAATACTAAAAGTTGATATTATTTTAACCTGTATGCTTTCGGTAAAGACAAAATAATGATCTTGCTATAGAAGGAATCTCAGAAGAGACGGCCGGCCAAAACTGAAAAAACAACTTTGATGACATTTTTCGTTGCAAGCAGGCAACCATGTCAGATCGTTTCTAATAACATTTGTCTTGAATGTGAGGGGAATTACCACTCGCGTTTTTGCGTACTTCGAGTCCGATGAAAAGTTTCAAGCGGATGTTCTTTACTGTTGCTACAGTATGTAGCGAGTATGGAATTTTGATTGGCTACCTTGAAACTGTCAACCAATAAACTCGCGTCGCCCCAGTACTTTTATGATTTTACACCGCCAAATGGAAGTGATGGGAATGACCGTGTCTCAATAGCTCAGTAATTAGAGCACCGATGCGTTGATTCGGAAACCTCGGCTTCGATTCGCGGTTGGGGCAGTCAAATTTTCATATATACATATATTTTACCAACATTATTGACATGAAATACAACCTTTGACTCGTTCTTGTAAGCACTTATTCAGTTGGCTTTCCTTAAAGAAAGAAAAACAAGATTATCAAAATTAACAAAATCAAACTAGGGCTTTGTAAAGCCTCCTGTATACAAGAGCTGCGAGTAGCTCACTACTTGAGGAAGTCGTTTGAGAGGCTTCGCTCTACTTTATGAAGATGAGATGTCTTCCTGTAGATAATACTGATTTAATATGAAAATTTCTGACTGTTCTGACCGTGCCTCAATAGCTCAGTGGTCAGAGCGCCGATGCCTTGATTCAGAAACCTCGGGTTCGATCCCGGTTGGGGAAGTCAGATTTTTTCATTAATATTTATCATTTATAGACCGGAGCGAGGGGAATTCGACGAAATATTACCCCGAGGGATGTATCATCCCGAGGGGTAATATTTCGACGAATTTCCCGAGCGAAGGGTCTATAAATTATATATTATAACCAAGCCTGGATATAATTATTTTTGCCCTGCCTGTCAAAATCACCAGCATCAATCAGATTGCGCCTGTCATAAAACAAAACGTACCCGTCACTAAACAACTGTATAAACAAGACTATAATTAAATATAATGTATTTCTTATGTACTAGCAAGTGTTAAAGGTCAACTATACCTTTTGAGGTTCTATTTTCCACCGAAAGAGATATCATCTAACTTTGTAAAAGTGAAGAAAGAAATGAATTTCATGATATAGCTCAGGATTGATTGAGGAGTATTTCTTCGGATCTCTTGTTGCACGACCGCGTTTTGAGAAGAATGGGACTATTACCGGTATGACGTCATACTGGTAATAGGTTTATTGAACAAAATAATATTTCTGACTTCCAGTGCTTGATATTTGGTCTGTCACTTATCACTCACGCAAGAGTAAACAGTATTCCAAACTTCACTAAAATAAAACCAAAATATACAGTATTTTCTCCACGTATGACATCATTATGACATCACATACCGGTAGTACTAGGCTTTCTTCCGACACGGTCGTTGTTCAACTACGTTTAGCAAATGGGCCAAAAACTCGATCTTTAACAGATCATAAAAGCAGAACCGAGTAACCAATTTCAAGTATTTCTTCGGTTTTTAAATTGAACTTTTCGAAGAAAAATAGAATAACCTCAAAAGGTATAGTTGACCTTTAACAAGTGTTACTGGTAACAACAATTAACTTATGGAACCATTGCGTATTTACGTGTCTCTATTATCTAATGTCTCTTTGATCAGTTTAAAATTAAATAAATCCTTATAATAAATCTTCAGGTAAGAAACCTGCAAAACTAATATGAGTATTGAGTACTACTTTCAGTATTATCACTATTTACGCACTAAATTACTAATATTTCATTATCTGAATTAGAGTCGTTGGATAAATATTTCTCATTGAAGTAATTGTCAGTGGTCAAGTCTAAGAACTCTTGGTCATCACTATCAGACTCCAAATCGAGTGATTGCAAACAATCAAGATGGCCTTCAAAGCGGGACATGATCGCGCCAGTATTTCAAAAGCACTCGCGGGTACTCGCGTGTGCTCCACTAAACGAAGTTCATGTGGACGAACCCATAGAGATCATATATATAAGACTAGAGTGGGCATTGGGGCCTGAATTTGGGAACCAATTGAAGGCTGCCATCTTGGAAAAATTGGGGGGAAAATTAACAAAGCCCGGATGAAACGTCTTGGTTCCAAACCTTTTTAGTTAAGTCGAGAACCTCGAGGTCCATATCAACAAAATTTATAAAGGTGAAAATATCTTGTTTTTTTCAAATATGGTGTACTTCGATTTAGCTCAAGTCACCAGCAAGATGTTTTTTTATTTATTAATATATAAATGCTGGTATATGTTCATTCTTCGTCGGCTTGCTGTGAAATTGTTGTTTTTTCAGAACTATTTGCAATTTCAGGGTCAGACTTTGGTCAAACAAACTGAACATGTACTGTATCAACGTAATATAAGTTTTTAGCGGTATGAACAATTCAATTTTGGATAAATTGTACCTTTTTAGCGTATATTTTCTTGCTTGTTATTTCCAGCTTTGTTCTTGTTGCGTGAATTATAACAGAAACGACAGAAATTTAAATAAACTTAAGTGGTAAAGATATCTTATCTTATATTGTGCGGTATAAAACAGAACTAGAGTTAAACTGTTTAGCGAGAGCTTTTATATAAAAGGCAAATAACCAACGTTTCTCAAATAAAAGACTGTACTATTGTACTGTTACCAAGACTTTGAAATTCAAAATTACAATTGATTGATTGAATGAGTTCTTGTAAAAATAAATGTATATAATGTACAGTATATTATCACAAACACGTATTAAGACAATGAGATGTAATTTTCATATTAAGCAAGGTACAGTATCTGTAAAAATAACAGTTTTTGAGAGAGGAATAAATCATCATATAAACCAACAAATTGCATGTACATATACTGGGTTTTCATTTTAGTTCCATATAAGTCACAGCAAGCATTTGTGTTTACAAAACTAAATAAAGATACATGTACCAATTAAGTTTTACGTCAAACAACTAAACACGAAAAGCATTTATTATAAACAAGATTGATATTTCAGGTTTACAATGCTTGCAACATGAAATAATTCAGCACATGAATTCAGGTCAGTCAGGTGCACATAACTTTAGTGAGTTATTGACATCAAAATATTTAGACTGAGGCCTAAAAAAGAAAAAGATATATACTAGAAATTATTTTACTCGTGGTCGTATCAAAGATTCAGTTAAAATACAATTACAAATGATATAAACAAAAGTTAACTCGTTGTAAACAATATGAAACTGCCTTCCAATATTCACTGATCTAATACTTTAGTAGCGATTTTTGTAAATTCATTACAGTGGCATTACAAGTACTGCACTGTAGTAGATTATATCTATAGTTCTACTGCCATTATCAGTTACTCATGAATTTCCAACGGAAATATAACCGACTGCTACGAACAAGAAATCAGCAAAGCTGAATTAAACTTTTTATAAACATTCAGTCTACGGTGTAAAATTAGGAAAAGAAATTGAAAAATAACATCGAAATTGACCGTATTTTTTTGCAAATCTGCTAAGAAAAATACCATAATTTGACTCCAGGTTTTGCTTCAATCCTTTCAATTCAATCATTAATTACTAAGGTTAGTAAGGTATTTTCAATATTTCAAACGTTACCTTTATAATAATTATACTGAGAAACACGTTTCTCTTCTGTTTTCCGTTTGTGATTTCCTTTTTCGGGAAGCGGAAAAAGACGAATCCATCTGACCGGTTACAAATCTACGTCGTAGTCCTACTAAAAATTCACTGACTGCAGTCTGCTTTAATAATAAATGCATCAGGAAAAATAAAGGTTCATTTAAAAAAATCAAGTACAGAACAAAACCGAGGATCTCGAAGTGAATAAAAAGGTCTGGAAGCAAGACGTTTCATCCGGGCTTTGTAAATTTGTCCCCCAATTTATCCAAGATGGCAGCCTTCAATTGTTTCCACGCGGATATCTGAAATCAGGCCCGAGTGCCCCCTCTAGTCTTATATATATATGATCTATATGGACGAACCAGGGGGTTCAATATACAAACGAAAAGTGATCGATTCAAAACAAATAATAATTGATTCTGCCATGAAATTGGAAGTAACTTTTTTTGGAAGTAAATGCTTTTACACTACAAGCAATGCGCTGGATTGAGTGTAAGTCTTGAAGTTACAGTTCTCAATACAAAACTATATATTTTGATAAATGTCCGTTAAAAAATTCGTACGACCGGTAGAAGTGCCAAGTCTACCCGTCAAAATGTCTGGTAATGTCAGAACAATTATTTCCAGGCCTGTAACTATTTGCTGATTATAATCAACGATGATAAACGAAATACACAACCGAGCTCCAGACTAAAGCTTCTCAGATAGATTACGAACAAGTAAATTAAACAAGAAGTCAAACGCAAATCTATACACATATACACGCACGTTCACAAATACGATTACAGTGGAACCCCATTAATACGGTCACCAACGCGCCTTATTATTACATTGAGTCGGTTTTCTTTGTTCTTTTGAGGGTTCTATCTGACGAAGAAACCTGCCAAGAACAAAAGAGCATTTTCAAAAGCTGGCGGCGGCTTGTGAACTGTTTTTAGGCACGTGACAGAGAGGACGAGTTTTTGGTAGATTATGGAAGGGAGTATTTAAGAGAGAGATATAAAATAAAACAACTATTGAACCAAGGAGATTTATTGTGTTTCGAGAGCAACTTCGGAACATAGTGGTGCCGTGACCAGGATCTTACACAAGAAACATTCGGATTATATTATAAACAACGCGTGAACGCGCTGTGTCGTCGATAAAACGTATTAACAACAAGCTCATCAATATGGATGACCCGAACCAAACGAAGAATAATTACAATTGGAAGTCAAAATCAACAAAGAAATTGACAAACTAAAATACTATCTCGAAACGACCGATGAACTAATCAACGAAAAAGACCACAAAGAGATGGAGACGGTAAGAAATCGAACGACATCCATTCTTGATGAAATATACAACCTGGTGTCGCGTATGCAGGAAGTGAAAGTTGAGCTTGGCATTTACACAGCGAGAGCAATACGACAATGGAAGAAAAACGCAAAAGACAAGTACTTACCATGGATAGCGGAGATGAACAAATTGGAAGACGTTTTGGCCAAGGAAAAGAACGAAATCGACAGCGAAGAAGAAAACAAGAAACGAGAAGCAAAGCGCGAGGAAGAAGAACAACACCGAGAAGAAATTCGACACGAGGAAAGACAACTATGGCAAGAGAAATTCCAAGCAGAACTCGAGATGACCGAAAGGAAACTAGCAATGGAAAAAGCAGCGAAAGCCACCCAAGCGAAACTCCCCAAACTAAAAATAACGCCGTTCAAAGGGACCGCTGCAGACTGGGTCAGATTCGAGAATATGTTCATAACTCAAGTGGATTGCAAGCCCATCACAGATGAAGACAAGTTTGGTTATCTACTTGAAATGGTGTCCCGGGAAGGTGAGGGACAATATATCAAATCTTAGACCTGTATCTCTGGGCTATAAGACCGCTTGGGAACGACTGAAGAAAGATTATTGACACATACGGTTGGTGGTAAATGCTCATGTCGATGAAATCGTAAATCTTGCCCTCGTCAAAGGATCTGCATATGAAAGAGTACAAGCGTTCCACGAGAGTTTAAGCAAAAATTACGACGCCTTACAGACCCTTGGAGAACAGGTCAAATTGGATGGGTTCGTGATGTGCTTCAGAAATGGTTAAGAAGAAACAAAGCAGAGGAAGTCAAAAAACCACCATACGACCCTCGAAGGAAGGAAAGAAACATGTTTACACAGAAGGGAGACAAGGGGAGCAGCCAAGGGTGAAAAGAAGACCCCTCATTGCATCTTCTGCAAGGAAGACCATTGGAGTGATAAATGTAAGTCTTTTGGCACAATAACCAAGCGAAAGACATTCTTTGTGGATAATAACCTGTGCTTTAACTATGCCTCTGCTGGACATAGAGGTAACCAATGTCGCAGCCGTGGATGTTACCATTGTGGGGCCAAACACCACACAAGCCTCTGCAACCAAGGAAACAAAGATGGTGGAGATGGTACGATTCTAACTGGGTACACATCAGCAACTGAGGAAAAGTCATTACCAGCTATAATACCAGCGAAGGTAAAGGGGGAGGTATTCTGGGCATACCTGGATACTGGATCAGGAAGGAATTTCATTTAAAGAGAAGCGACCAAGAAACTCAAGATACCCCTGTCCGACATGAATCAAGAGATATTATGACAGTCAATGGAACAAACAAACAGTCTATGCCAATATTCGAAGTCACCATTGAATCGTTAGATGGAAAGGCCCATGAAGCGATTGAATTTGCTGGATCAAAGCTGACAGACTTCACCACGGTAAGAAGACCAGACATGAATCAAGTGAAGCTTAAGTATGAACACACCAAAGACAAGAGGTTATATATGACACCAGAAGGCAAGTACCAAATACATATGATCCTTGGGGACAAAACATACTGCAAGATGAAGACAGAAGAGATTTACAAGGGCAACCCCGAAGACCCCATCGTAGAGGGAACAACATTTCGCTGGATAATTCATGGTGTCGACTACCCAAGTGACCAGTGTATGTTTGCGAGGGAACCAGCTGACTACGAGAGATTGTACAGTTTGGATGTACTGGGAGTTGAAGATAGAGGCGAGAATGACCAGCTGGATGTATACCGTGATTTTCAAGAGAACATAACAAAGACTGATGAAGGACGATATGAAGTCAATGTCCCACTGATCCCTGGAAGCACACTGACAAACAATAACCTGGAATCAAGCAGGAAACGTCTTCTCAATGTCTGCCGAAGGATCAATCGAGATGAAGATTTGAAAAAGGAATATGAAGAGATAATCGAAAATCAGCTAAAAGAAGGGATCATAGAGAAAGCACCAGAGCAACCAACAGAGGAACGGTTATTCTACATGCCACATAAACCAGTTGTGAAGCAAGATGCCACAACCACTATAAAGTAAGGATTTGTCGCCAGTGCCAAGCCACATATGCTTGCAAACAGTGTCAACGAATGCATGCATACTGGTCCACCACTTCAGCCACTCCTATGTGACATTATGGTCAGAACAAGAATGTCTCCCCGTCTAGTTTTAGCTGATGTTCAAAAGGCATTCCTACAAATTGGAATTAAAGAAGAAGACCGTGATGCCTTTCGATTCCTGTTCAACATTAATGGAAAAGAGGAACACCTACGATTCACTAGAGTCCCATTTGGAGCAGAAGCAAGTCCATTCATGTTAGGAGGGACAATACAGCATCACCTTGACCTACAACCAGTGGAATTGGAAAACACCGTCCAAGTTTTGAAAGACAACACATATGTTGACAATGTAATGAAGACAGGAAGTGAACTTTTGGATTTAGAGAAGTTCAAGCGCGAAGCCACAGAAATCCTAGAGAGTGCAAAACTTTCATTACACAAGTGGAATCCAATGTCGAAGCCTTGGAGAGTGAAGGAATGCCAAACCCATCAAAGATCTTAGGATTGAAGTGGGACAAAAGGTAAGACGAGCTACTGATCGAAGTACCAGCCTTTAATGAAGAAATGCCAGTCACAAAGAGATCCATCATGAGTCATCTAGGAAAGATTTACTACCCACTTGGAATAGCCTCGCCGACTATGGCTGAAGGGAAGAGGATCTTTAGAGAAGCCTGTGATGAGAAGAAAGGTTGGAAGTATCAAAGCCTCTGGAAAGGGATTGACTCAGATGGACAAGAAAATTAAGGAATGTGAGACTACCCAGAAGTGTAGCGAGTAACCTACAGAAGATCAAAGCTGTTCATCTTCACATTTTTGCGGATGCCAGTAACCTTGCTTGCGCTACCGTAACAATTGCGGTAATCGAACATGCAACTGGGACGGTGAAAGGTTTCCTTGCATCAAAAGCTAGAATCTCAAAGAGGAATACCTCAATGCCAAGATTAGAGTTGGTCAGCGGCCAAATGGCGGCTAATATGGCGAGAAATATATGCTCAGCATTGACGAGATGGCCCATCGCTTCCGTAACCACATGGATGGATAGTTTGGTGGCGCTCTATTGGATATCAAATCCTGGCAAATCATGGAAAGTATTCGTGGCGAATAAAGTCCGGAAAATGGCATCCATCACCAGCGAGTTCGGCATCGAGTGGAAGTATTGCCCAACAAAAGAAAACCTAGCAGCTCTGGGAAGTAGAGGCGCAAGCATAGATCGAATGGAAAGTAGAGAATGGTTCACAGGTCCTGATTGGCTATTAAACAAAGAAAAATGGCCAGAACAACCAAACGTCAAGTGCACCAAAGATGCCTATCAGGAAAGAAACCCATTGAAAGAAACCATCCTTTATGTCAAAGAGACTGAACCAGACGAGCGGGATTCACTGTTACAAAGAAAGTCACACTGGAAAACCCTTCGAGTAACAGCTTGGGTTTTGAGATTCAGAAATAACAGCCTGGCAACGAAGCGGAAGCTGAAAAAGAAGAGAGGACCAATCGACACCGAGGAAATCGAAACGGAAAACAATTACTGGGTAAGAAGAGTTCAAGGCAAAACTCCGGACAACTTAGAGACACCGGGCTGGCAACTCGTGAGAGATGAAACTACGAACATCCTAAGATGCAAGGGAAGAATTTCTGGATATCAACCAACATATCTTCCTGGAGGATCATTCGTAGACAAACTCATATCACACACACATCAGCAGATTATGCATCTGGGCGTAGCAAACACGATGGTAGCCATACGAGAACACCGGTGGATACCGCAACTGAGATCTAAAGTGAAGAAAACCATAAGGAAATGCAACGTTTGCAAAGTTTACTCAGCAAAACCTTATGGACCACCAACGACATCCCAATTACCAGAATTCCGTATCATAGCTGGAAGACCGTTTGAAATCACTGGAGTAGATTTTGCTGGCCCACTGGTGCACAAGATAAACAAGAAAGAAGAAGGAAAATGCTACATATTGATTTTCACATGTGCAACCTCCAGAGCCGTCCACGTTGAACTGACAAACTGACAAACAGCAGACGAGTTTCAAGCGAAACTCAACTCGTTTATCACCAGGAAGACCAGATCACGACGTATAATATTCGATAACGCAACTACGTTCAAGGCCACAACAAAATGGATAAAAGCAATAAGGAGAAGCGAGCGTTTGCAGAACTACAAGTACCTGGCGACTCAAGAGATTCACTGGACGTTCAATTTGGCTAAGTCCCCTTGGTGCGGAGGAATGTATGAACGGTTAATTAAAGAGATCAAGAAAACATTTTACAAAACCGTGGAAAAAACACATCTGACGTTTCGCCAACTTTAAACAGTCGTCATGGACATCGAGCGACACCTGAATAACCGTCCACTGAATTATGTCGAAAGCAACCATGGGGAGGAGCAGATTCTAACACCGAGCATTATCCTTTGGGGCCAAAATTCTTACGCACTCGAAGAACCCAGTGACACAGAAGATGAGCCAAGTCAATTACAAAAACGACTCGAGATCGCGAGACAACATGCCTGGTCCAGATGGCGATCGGAGTATGTACATGGATTAGGATAGGATAAGGATAACTTTATTTAAACAGGTTTGCCTCTTCAGTTACAAGACTGGTATTCATAAGGGACCGATTGATGGAATCCCAATGGATAAAGAGAAACCGCTCTGAAGTACCACAACTTGGCGAAGTTGTTCTACTTATTGGAGAAGAAAAGAACCGAGGACGGTGGATGAAAGGCAAAGTCGTTAGATATGTTACAGGAAAAGATGGAGTCATCAGAGGAGTAATCCTACAACACGAAGGAAACTACATGGAACGGCCGATTCAACTGGTGTGCCCTTTAGAGATTAGAAGTACGACGAAAGAGGACCCACACAACGCAAGTGAAGAAGTAGGAGTGGAGGCCATACCAGAGAAAAGAAAGAAAAGGAAGGCAGCGAAGGACGCTGAAGAAAAGATCAGACTATGTTTAAAAGACAATGACTGATAGGTTTGAACTTGTTCGGTTATAAAATTTAAATATTTTAATTTGTAAGGGGAGGGCGAGGCGTACTTTGGATGTCCCACCCTCCCCCGTGTTAGAACTGTTTTTAGTCACGTGACAGAGGGGACGAGTTTTTGGTAGCTTATCGAAGGGAGTATTTAAAAGAGAGATATAAAATAAAACAACTATTGAACCAAGGATATTTATTGTGTTTCGAGAGCAACTTCGGAACATATGCTTTATTGAGTTATAATGTACGGTTTTCGAACTCAGTAACCAAACAGATAGCGTGTACTCGCTCATTTACTTCCGGTTATTTTATAATGTGTATTTCGTCAACATACTTAATGGTTCCCGTAAATTTAGGCAATAAATCCACCAAATGTATCGAAGATGTTGCAACAACTTCCAAGTGGTGTTGATCAACCGGATGTACTTTCAAGGTAAACGATCGTTTGGAATTTTTATGTAACTTACCTTTGATATTTATTGTCTATTATGATCGACATAAACATCTTCAAAGCTTCTTTTGCATTTACAATTCAGCCAATTTCCAGATAAACAACAGTGAAATTCGTAATTTTATTAGACAGGAAGTGTTTTCGATAAAAGATGGCCGCCGCTTCAAAAAGTTGTTGATATAATTTTCTCGCTTAAAGTGCCCCTAACCTCAAAATTTTTTATTGTCTTATTTGTCAAATGATAAAGTAACTTCTTTTGCAGATTTTCACTTCTTCGCTTTCTTTTTGAGATATATCAGTTTGTTTGATATGCAAATATCTGGAATTTTGTCACACATGCATAATGAGTTATCAGATAATGTTATATATCTTTGCGTTCATGAAATAAAAACACTAAAGTGTGAATAACACGTGTGTGCGTTTCTCCCACAACACCAAACTTCTTGATTTTAAAGGATTTCTTTCGAGAATGAAAGAGATATACACATTTCTCCAACAAGTCATTATGCATGTGTGACGAAATTCCAGACATTTGCATATCAAACAAACTGATATCTCTAAAAAAGAAAGCAAAGAAACGAAAATCTTCAAAAGAAGTTACTTTATCATTTTAAAAGTTCTTCCAAACAAGACAATAAAACATTTTTAGGTTATGGGCACTTTAAATAATGCATAGAAACACTAAAAGTTGATATTATTTTAACCTGCATGCTTTCGGTAAAGACAAATGATCTTGCTATGGAAGAAATCTCAGAAGAGACGGCCGGCCAAAACTGGAAAAAAAAACCTTTGATGACATTTTTCGTTACAAGCAGGTAACCATGTCAGATCGTTTCTAATAACATTTGTGTTGAACGTGAGGGGAATTACCACTCGCGTTTTGCGTACTTCGAGTCCGATGAAAAGTTTCAAGCGGATGTTCTTTACTGTTGCTATGTAGCGAGTATGGAATTTGTATTGGCTACCTTGAAACTGTCAACCAATAAACTCGCGTCGCCCCAGTACGTTTATCATTTTACACCACCAAATGGAAGTGATGGGAATGACCGTGTCTCAATAGCTCAGTGATTAGAGCACCGATGCGTTGATTCGGAGACCTCGGCTTCGATTCCCGGTTGGGACAGTCAAATTGTCATATATACATATATTTCACCAACATTATTGACTTTGACTCGTTCTTGTAAGCACTTATTCAGTTGGCTTTCCTGAAAGAAAGAAAAACAAGATTATCAAAATTAACAAAATCAAACTTGGGCTTTGTAAAGCTTCCTGCATACAAGAGCTGCGAGTAGCTCACTACTTGAGGAAGTCGTTTGAGTGTCTTCGCTCTACTTTATGAAGATGAGATGTCTTCCTGTAGAGAATACTGATTTAATATGAAAATTTCTGACTGTTCTGACCGTGCCTCAATAGTTCAGTGGTCAGAGCGCCGATGCGTTGATTCAGAAACCTCGGGTTCGATTTCCCGGTTGGGGCAGTCAGATTTTTTCATTAATATTTACCATTTATAGACCGGAGCGAGGGGAATTCGACGAAATATTACCCCGAGGGATGTATCATCCCGAGGGTTAATATTTTACGAATTCCCCGAGCGGAGGGTCTATAAATTATATATTATAACCAAGCCTGGATATAATTATTTTTGCCCTGCCTGTCAAAATTACCAGCATCAATCAGATTGCGCCTGTCATAAAAAAAACGTACCCGTCACTAAACAACTGTATAAACAAGACTATAATTAAATATAATGTATTTCTTATGTACTAGCAAGTGTTAAAGGTCAACTATACCTTTTGAGGTTCTATTTTCCACCGAAAGAGATATCATCTAACTTTGTAAAAGTGAAGAAAGAAATGAATTTCATGATATAGCGCAGGATTTATTGAGGAGTATTTCTTCGGATCTCTTGTTGCACGACCGCGTTTTGAGAAGAATGGGACTATTACCGGTATGACGTCATACTGGTAATAGGTTTATTGAACAAAATAATATTCCTGACTTCCAGTGCTTAATATTTGGTTTGTCACTTATCACTCACCCAAGAGTAAACAGTATTCCAAACTTCACTAAAATAGAACCAAAATATACAGTATTTTCTCGCCGTATGACATCATTATGACATCACATACCGGTAGTATCAGGCTTTCTTCCGACACGGTCGTTGTTCAACTAAGTTTAGCAAAAGGGCCGAAAACTCGATCTTTAACAGATCATAAAAGCAGAACCGAGTAACCAATTTCAAGTATTTCTTTGGTTTTGAATTGAACTTTTCGAAGAAAAATAGAATAACCTCAAAAGGTATAGTTGACCTTTAACAAGTGTTACTGGTAACAACAATTAACTTATGGAACCATTGCGTATTTACGTGTCTCTATTATCTAATGTCTCTTTGATCAGTTTAAAATTAAATAAATCCTTATAATAAATCTTCAGGTAAGAAACCTGCAAAACTAATATGAGTATTGAGTACTACTTTCAGTATTATCACTATTTACGAACTAAATTACTAATATTTCATTATCCGAAGTAGAGTCGTTGGATAAATATTTCTCATTGAAGTCATTGTCAGTGGTCAAGTCTAAGAACTCTTAGTCATCACTATCAGACTCCAAATCGAGTGATTGCAAACAATCAAGATGGCCGTCAAAGCGGGACATGATCGCGCCAGTATTTCAGAAGCACTCGCGGGTACTCGCGTGTGCTCCACTAAACGAAGTTCATGTGGACGCGAAATACGGTCTGAACGAGGGGGTTCAATATACAAACGAAAAGTGATCGATTCAAAACAAATAATTGCTTCTGGCATGAAATTGGAAGTAACTTTTTTGGAAGTAAATGCTTTTACACTACAAGCAATGAGCTGGATTGAGTGTAAGTCTTGAAGTTACAGTTCTCAATACAAAACTATATATTTTGATTAATGTCCGGTAAAAAATTCGTACGACCGGTAGAAGTGCCAAGTTTACCCGTCAAAATGTCTGGTAATGTCAGAAAAATTATTTCCAGTCCTGTAACTATTTGCTGATTATAATCAACGATGATAAACGAAATACACAACCGAGTTCCAGACTAAAGCTTCTCAGATAGATTACGAACTAGTAAATTAAACAAGAAGTCAAACGCAAATCTATACACATATACACGCACGTTCACAAATACGATTACAGTGGAACCCCATTAATACGGTCACCAACGCGCCTGATTATTACATTGAGTCGGTTTTCTTTGTTCTTTTGAGGGTTCTATCTGACGAAGAAACCTGCCAAGAACAAAAGAGCATTTTCAAAAGCTGGCGGCGGCTTTTGAATAGTCCCGGGGGAAATAGGGGTTAACAATGAAATGATTAGCTGATTGACATACGTGGCAGGGATTATATATACATGAATCCCTATGAATTATAATACCCAAATTCATAGGATCCCTGCCACAACTTTCCCAAGTTGAATACGCTGGTAGCGATCGCAAACGAGAAGGAGAGCAAGGTTTCGCCTATCTCAGCTAGCGACGCTGGTAATACAAGAGACAAGCGATTTCGTTTCTTGAAAAATTGTTGGTTTAGTCAGTACTTTATGACACCGACCGTTCAATATAAAATATGGGAGTGGTACTAAATCAATGCGTATGGGTAAGAATCTCGAACATTATTTATACACATTATTCATGCTAATCATTCAAACAAACTTGCAGAAGTCCGTACATATATTCACCTTACTTCTGAAGTTCTGTAGTAAACTTTTATTCAAACGTTGCTTTGGAGTCTTTTTATTTCATAAAATCGCGTGCATTCGACCTAAGAATATCCTCCTTCGCTTCACAACGGAACCACTGCACCAAACAAGAAAATTTCATACCTATTATGAATATATCGATAATCTTTTCCCTTGGGGCTTCAAAACCTCTTTCAATCGTGTTTTAAGTCGGATAAATACCTCGGGGCCGCGGTATTTATCCTATACATAAAGCCCTCGTTCTCGAGATCTAACTCTTACTTATAACAATTTGGCCGTTTAACCGGGTGGCCGTATTAACGGCGTGACCGTATTAATGGTATAGGGTCAAATTTCATGGCTGTTAAAAATATGGCTGTTATAATGTAATAGATGAAACAAGAAAACAAAGCAAGAAGGAAATAGTAAAAAAAGTAAACCATGTTGAAAACTCTGCTGCTTATCTGAAACTTTATAACATGACATGTCACAGACTCTTTCAATTAAAGTTAAGTCTGTAGGTGTAAGTCTTTTGTCTCAAGATATATTTCCGTTTGTCGCTTGACTCACTTGTCTTTTAGATTTTAGAATGCATGTTTGGTTGGAGTGGCCGTATAAACGGGGTGATTGATAACTTTTGGATTTTACATTGTGGCCGTTGGCCGTATTAACGGCGCATTTATATAAGGAAATGCATTGGCGCTTTGCCGGTACAAAAAATGTGACCGTAATAACGAGGCGACCGTATTAATGAGGTGGCCGTAAGGTGTGGTTCCACTGTACGACTAAATGAATTAACAGATATTATATTTTATTTATTAGCTTTGCCATGATGTACATATTACAAACATGATTTACATACATTATAACAATAGGCAGGGTGACCGCAACAGCTAATGCCAGTTACTACGGCCCCAAAACAAATACAGACGATTCTCACAATAGTAACAATGTAAAAGGTCATGGTGGTAGGGTTACCCTCCTAGTAGGGTGACCTTTCCAAAGGGGTCAAAACATAGCCCCTGTTTATATGGTGTAGGTGACCTTGTGGCAGGGCTAATGTATCAGTCAATTCAAGCTGTGCCCATCCCGACTGCCCCCCCCCAGCGCTTGGGTCATTGTTGCTAATCCAGTTGGGCTATCGCCAATATCGTACGGCCCAGGGGCTTGGCACATTCGCACTGACTATTTTGACTGCTGTTTCACCAAAGGCAACATGGCGCACGCAGCTGCACATGTTTCGACGTTGGATCAATTCAAAGGAAATAGATTGATTTTGTTTGCGAAAGGTTGGTTGCCCATTCTTTGAGAAAATTGACTGGTATTTTTACTGGTATAAAAGTTGTACAGTGAACTCGCCGAGCCGAAAAACGTCGCGGTCGATCGAACAAATATGTTGTCAAATCATTAATATTTCAGTGACTTGCACAATTTTAATACTATGTTTTCAATAATACCGTAAATAGATATTGTAATCGTGATTTATTGATGTTAGATTAGATAAGACTGTGATTTGTAGCCATGTTGCACAAAATTGAAAGACTCAAAAATCTTCAAGCTTTGAATGAATTAATATTCTTGTTGTTGTAGCAGTTGAATTTTTGTTTTAAATTTCATAACCAGTAGAATATTTGACAATAATATGACCTGGGGTGGGGTGTTAGACCAGAGTTTTGCCCAGGGGTGGCCCTTGGCACACTAGGTCTATCCCAGTGTGGGGACATGGATACTTCCCCCCGGGGGGATGGGCACAGCTGGAATTGAATGATGCATAACTGCATTAGTGGGGTCACCCTCCCTTAAGGTTACAGAATACCCTAGAATGGTAATTTTTTTGAAAATGGTGTTTTGATATGTTTGTAAAGGTTACCATTAGATCTATCAGCTGCAAAAATTTGAATTGAAAATATTGAAAATTGAGGGAGTTATCGTGTTAAAACGGTTTACGGTTATTATCCGTGGCGGGAAAGTCAACTATTAATTAACAGGATGAATGACAGCTAACTTGTATCAAATTACGAAAGAAATTGGAAAAATAAACACAACTTCAACTCGTCTCTCTAGCTCTATGTCTGACAGTAAACGGAATAAAAATCCATTCTGTGGTAGTCGTAAAAAACGGGCCAAACACAAGAAAGCTGACAAAGACGTCTTTTTGGATGAAAAAAGGAACATTTATCTGCCAGCGACAAGGGTTCATACTTTGAACAAGAGACGCAATGGCCAGACGTGATTGCGAACAGCGATAAACGTTCCGAAAGGTCTTCTGGAAGCGAGCAGAAACTGAAGACAAGTATGGAAAGTTTCCAGAAGCGAAAAGCGGCATTACTGGTCAGAATCACAATCTGAATCAGATGATTTTGATTCGGATTTTAACTCAAGTGAAAATGAGGATGACAGTTCTGCTTGTTACCAACCACCCGTTGGCAATTATATTGTTTAGTCCAGAATGTTTGGAATTAATGCTAGAAAACTCTGCAGTGTGTAAAGAGTGCCAGCTTCCACTAAAAATACTTGAAAAAATGAATTCGATACAAGGTTCAGGAGCGAAATGGATTTTCTCTTGCTCAAGTAAGACATGTATTTCGCACCAAACATGTTTTCCTGAACCGATTTCGAAAAAACAGGCCAGAAATACGACGTGAATTTCGGTGAATACTTCCTCTGTTGTTGCTTTCAGAGCAATAGGAAAAGGCAAAGCCGCAGCAGAAAAAATGTCTTAGCATGATGGATATTTCTTCTCCCGTTTACACTTGGAGTAAACATACCAAAAACATAGAAATGAAATCTATTGCTGTGGTGCTGGGGCCATCAAGGTGTAGAATCTGACTCACTGGCATTGCGCTTTTTTCCTTTAGCCGTCGGCCGTCCGAGTACTTTTCGCGCCCTTTCTTTTTGCAAGCATCTTGGAACTTTGTAGACAAGGGCTATTTCAGTGTACTACCCAAAACAAACAATTAATATCGCTGTTGTTCTTATTGGTGGAAAGTAATTCAATTATTAGAGGGGGCAGAGAATTTGCAATAGCTGTTAAAACTGCGCCAAACTTTCACGGCTTATTTATTACCACATCAATTTTGAGTCACATAGGGGAACTAAAAGGTGTAACCTGATCGCGCGTTTTAACCGATTCCCACCAAACTTGCACAGGATGTCAGCGAACAGCTGGGCTACAAAAGTTTGTCGGCGTTTTTTTTTATTGTAAAAACTAACTGAGTTACGGACCTTCATTCGTCAATTGCTTCTTGCACAACATAGGTCGAGGAATAAAATATCCTAGCTGCTAAACCCCTCCAGTAATAAAAAAAACCCGACACACTTTTTTAGAACAAACATCGAGAAGTGTAAATATGGTAACTTGAGAGCTTTTTGTTAAAACAAAGACCAGGTTAAACCGCGGCGCGAAGGTCATGTGATTTTAAATTGATGAATATATCTGGAAAAATATTGTATTTTTTATTTTTTTCACAATTTGAGAGTGTTCTTCGCATACTTAACTATATTTGATGCAAATTTGAGACAAATCGGAGACAAATTGCACGAGCGGTAACAAATTTCGTGAATGGACTTGCTATAGGGTGTTCTGTAACCTTAAGGAAGTGTTTATATGAAGGAGGGTTAGCCCTCTTGGCAGGGCTAGCCCACTTTACCGAGATCCCGCCTCTCAGTAAAACCCTATCTAAAACCCCAAAACCCTGTAAAACCCTCTCAGTAAAACCCTATTGACTACTCGGGATCTCGCTTACCAGGGCTGGGAATTTTCCATGTAAACGCACTCAAGAGGGCTGGCCCTCCTAGGAGGGCTGGCAAGTCAAAGCTCCGTACACGCGATAAAGTTGGTCTTTGCCCGTATATTTTTTGGACAACTCTTTATTTTACAAGTTCTGTTTGTTCATAAGTAGGTTTTAAATTGAAAATGCGATTCAGCGGGTTTCGTGGGAAAATACATGTTGTCAACTCGGTAAACAAGTCAACCCTCCTAGAAGAGCTAGCCCTCCTCGAAGGGCTAGAATATTCCCATGTAAACGCGAGGTGAAATACATCCCTCTTACTAGGGCCAGCCCTACCAAAAGGGCTAGCCCTCCTTCGTGTAAACACCCCCTAAGCAAATTGAAAATAGCAGACAAACGAAATGTATTAGTGTTACGTTTTATTATTTTGTCTCATGGTCTTTTGGTCTCCGCATTTCAATGCTGTAGTCTATTTCTTGGCTTTTTGTTGTTTCAAAAATGTCATCGTCAACAACAGTTATAGCAATTCAGGCAGCGAACCGGATGAGACACGTTCGAAGAAGAGCTGTTCGTCGTCGTCGTCAATTTTGGCGGATTCCTGAAGCTAAAATACGACGAACGAGCGCTTTTATTACCCGCTTTTTCACTGAAATATGACCCATCTGGGAGGGTGACCCTACCTGATGTGTTTACATCGGTAAAGTAAACAAAAAGATAGTCCTGCCGCCAGGGTTACCCTAGCAAACAGATAGGGTTACCCACACCCTGCAGGGTCACCCTAGGACACACGTAAACGAAACCCGGAAAGACAATGGACTAGCGTAATCCTTCTACTATGGTAACCCTTCCAGAAGGGTTACCCTACCTCAAAATAAATAAATTAATAATTTCTCAAATAACGGCTAATGATAGTACACTGCAAATCTGTGTTGACCAATTAATTTGCCTTTTCTGTATAGGTTTTTTGGTTATGGTTAGTAATTTGCTTAGGTTTAGGGTTAGGTTTAGGGTGTTGATGATATTAGGTTAGCATTTCGTCGTACGCCATGCAAATTTTGAAAATATTTGCATATTCAGATCTTTAGAAATATATTGTTTTCAAAATAAATTAGCATAGCATGACCAGTTGCTACGACCAGCTTCGCCACTGTGTTTTTCTAGCTTCTCGATTGCCATTACAACTCGATAATCACACAAGACAAAGTTTTTTATTTCAGCTTATGCTTTATTGACTTATAATGACACGGTTTTTGAGCTCAATCAGACAGCGTGTTGTCGCTCATTTACTTCTGATTATTTTATAATACTAGATATAATTGCATGGATGTGTCAGCTCAACCAACAAGCAGGTGAACTGGTGAAGTGCACCCTTGATCAATGTGGTGATATAATTTACTGTGTTTCATGCATGCATGAATGTTGTGCTTTTAATTTTTGTATGGCATAATAAGGCATTTGTACATTTGAGTAGTGTAAATATGCATTGTGCAGGTTTATAATTATAGACCTACACATGTTATGCCTGGCCTCCATATAGTGTTTCTGGGGAAACACTTTTGTCTATGGAATAGAACTGCACATGCAATGCCGGTCTTATATATATTTAAGCTGCCAAAGTGCTTTCTGAAGGACATTATAGTACAACAAACATACATTTTATTACATTTCTTACAATAATAAACTTAATATAACATGTGCGATCACTCAAACTAAAAGTATTACCTTCATCAACAAATCTGGCAACACACTAATTGGGCCGCATGCACCAGGAGAGCATTTATATGTGCATTTTTTTTAAATTGGGACAATAAAATAATATATGATTCTGGACATAAATTAAACAGCTTTATTCCCATGGAACTGAACCTGAGAGACTTTTTTTGAATATCATTATCTTGTAATCTGTTATAAATAGGGCTTCACTTTTGTAACTAATGTGTCATTCTGATAAAGGAGGAGTCCCGCAAAGCAAATGTGTTCAGAGTTTTTTTTGAAGGTGCGTATATAATGTTTATAAACCTGATAAGAAAAATATCTATGCCGTTGGGAGTATCCAACTTACTTCGAAAGGAGTTTTGAGTGGGAGAGATTATAAATGGTATGGAAAAATGTTTCAAAATGCATAACAGGCAAACTGTTGGCACTTTTTTACTCAAGTTTTTGCTTAATAGACAATTAAGAAAAATGTAAGAACAGTAACAAATATTATAACTAGAATTTATAATAAATTATTATATGCCCTGTATCATATATAGCAAAACCTGCTACACACATATAATGTAGCAGCCTCAAAATGATTAATTGTCAGTAGTGAGATACAGAATGCTGCCATAACTTTTTATCTATTATTATTTACTTTTATATATTCTCTGATTTTTTGTTATTTTTGTTAGGAAAGGTGCTAATGGGAAAGTAATGCTGGGCTTAATTACCTTATATTAATTCAGAAGGTATTTTCTGTTAACAAACAGAAAGGCCAATAAGTAGGGGGCTTATAAGCGGGATTGTACGGCATTTTATGATTGGTAGGTTGATGCAGGTATAAATTTCACTGTGTTAGGGGGAAATGTTAGGGGTTGAACCAGACCTTGAATTTTGAGGCGCGCGATCACTCTCGCGCGCTTCCGCTCCCCTTAATTTGTTCGTGAGAGAGTGATTTACAGCACACCTTAGCTGCGTAATTGAAAAGTTTTAAAACGAATGTCTTAAATCGATAAGTTCAGTGTTCTGGTCAATCCAAATCAGTGAGGCCATTTTCTTCTTGGAAGTCGTTTTCCTGGAAGAGAACTTTTTTAATCGGAGACTGTCGAGCCGATTATAAGTAATTAATACAGCCCTCTTCGTGAACCCGAGCATTTAAAAGTTTTGTTCAGCATATTATTTGCTGCCTGTTTAAGTTAGTAATTTTTAAGTATGTAAGTGTTACATATACTATAGTATTTATACTTCTCACTATTCCACAGTGTTCCATTTATTGTTCTATTGAACATTACATAGTAACATTTAGAAAGTATTAATTACTTATAAATATCTACTAATAATAAATGTAGTAATATATTATCCATTCCAATAATCAATTTCAACTTGGTTGCTTCCACTCCAGGTTAATTAATTAATATAATATACTAGAAATACGTATACGCAACAACCCCTCGCCCGCTTACTGTTTGAAACGTTTAAGTTTTATTTTCGTTCTTTTACTTGAATAGCAGTCGTCGAAATGACGTCAGTATCCATGTTTGTCCGCTTTTACCCCTAATTCGTGCGGCCATAACAAAAGAAAATAGCTCGTTTGCAGGGCTGGTATAAAACGCAGGTTGCAGGTTAAGAATATATAGTCGTTTTCTGGACGATCTTTTTAGTTAGGGTAAAGATTGGGGTTAGTATTAGGGTTAGTATTATGGTTAAATAACCACAATCCTAACCCTAACTAAATGCAACATGGTCTCCCTTAAATTAACCTATTATCCTTAAGTTACAAATTGCTGTGAATTAAGGATAATGGTTAATCTAATAGATCATAAGAATCACGCATGCGTTTGACAGTCAATTACTAAGTCTCTCTTATTAGTCTACAGACACCAAGTATGGGAGACAAGGGTGCAGGGTAGGTATGGTTGTGTCGTAAAACTTGCTAGACAGGGGTTAGGCTTAAAAAACTCGCTAGGCTAGGGTTAGAAAACTCGCAAAGGCGGGGGTTTAGGGTTAGGGTTGGGATTGATGTTGTGATGGGGTTGGGTTCTAACGCTACAATACCATTAGATTAACCATTATCCTTAATTCAGAGCGATTTGTAACTTAAGGATAATGGTTAATTTAAGGAAGAGACCGTGCTGAACTAATAAAAGATTGTCTAGAAAACAACTTGTATTCCAACCTACAAATTCCCAACCTGCAAATTCCCAACCTGCAACCTGCAACCTGCAACCTGCATTTTATCCAGCCGCTCATTTGCAATCATTTGTGAGTTAAATTTGGTTTGTTTGTCTGAATTTTGAGCTATTAATAGCAGCCAGACGCTACGCCATTAGGTATAATAGTCCATTCATTTGCCAAACTTGGACAATTTGTCAATATCTCTGAGAGCTTTGTTTTTTCTGAATTTAATTGTTTCATAGAACATCAAACTAAATAACTATATAGCCCAAACTTTTTAATTTTTGGGTGCAGTAACAGAATAGTGGGGAAGTCTACTGCTGTTTCTACCCTGAATCACTAAGAAAAAAATTGCTTGTTTCACACATTGATAATTCCACATGAAATAATCAACTCAGTAGTTAGTATAAACAGACACCAAAGGCTGTTGAAGGAAGAAAGTGCATCTTTATCATACAATGGGTCTGCTTTTTAAAAAAATGAAATTTGTTCAAATGTCTACGGGTCTATTCAAATTGGGTTTAACATGTATTAGGGATTCTACCCTGATTGTTGGTGTGGATGATTATATAAAGTAAGTTGATTATTCTACCCACATTAGACTGCTGCGATGTGGAGCTGGCAGGGATGTGGAATGTGGATAACTTATATAATATTGATGTTCTTGGTAGGTCTCAATGCGGGCAGGAAAACTGATCTTTTCTAAGTGGGGACTTGCAACCGATCAGTTAATGTACAGGATTTATACAACGTTTGAGTTAAAATTAGTTTTTGTAACATTCTACAGTACATATAAATATGTGTTTATATTTGACTGTAATTTGTTAGGAAACAAGATGCCCATTGATACCAATCTTAGCATTGAAGGGGCTACCATTATTATTAATAACAATAATAATATATAATAATAAATGCCTAGTGCAGATACCATATTTATTATATATTTAATAATCCCAAAGAATGACCTAGTATGTTTTAAAAAGCTCTTGACAAAGGGTTGCGATACAAAATTAATAGTCTTTCTTTGCTTTTCTCTAAATCGTCAACGGGACGATTTGACGAGAGTGTTTTATAAGTCCACGTCGCCGTCCGCACTCGGCAGTGAGCGGCTCAGGTTACAATTCCTACACAGAAATTAAAATTTAAGGAATTATACTTTCTGTCAAGAGCTTTGGCTAAACAACATCGACCTTGTAGTCTCTAATATAATTTTAAAATTCTGAGGCGAAACGGCGAAGAACTACGAGACGAGTCAGATGATCGATGTTTGTTGGACGACGAAGCGAGAATAATAATAGTTTAAGTTTTAATTTGTAAATTGTTGGGAAAAATGTTTTAAATTATTTCATGTGTTCAATTGTATTTTGGGTCTGTCGTGTATAATTATGTGTTACAAGTGTATCGAATAAATCTTTACCAGCAATACATGTAGTTCTGAAAAGAACCGTTTATTTACCGCGATTCGAAATGCAAAACTTAGCAAGCAATATCTCCTAAAGAAACTACATTTTTAATTTTGACATACATGTTCTACCACTACTGGGATCAAAAATTCGAATTTGTACCAGACCATCATAAATAGGGTAGTCTGAAAGAGCTTGTCATAAAAGATCTTGTCATACATGTCGGTGTTTATTTCATCAAAATTGGCCCATGTGATCAAAAGTTAAGAAGGTTGAAATTCCTGAATTTTAGCCGATTTTTAAGAACAGAAAATGCGTAGGCTTCTATACTATAAATACGTGTACGCAACAACCCACCGCCAGCATACTGTTTGAAACTTTTACACGGTAGTTATTTTACTTGAATTATGTAATATCCAATTCATTTGACAAACTGAATAGATTTTCAGTGACAAAATATCTGAGAGCTTTGTGTTATCTGAATTTAATTGTTTCATAGGACATCAAACTAAATAACTAAATAGCCCAAACTTTTTAATATATGGGTTCAGTACCTGCACTGAACAAAATATACAGTGGCGAAGTCTACTGCTATTTCTACCATCAATCACTAAGAAAGAAATTACTTGTCACGCACTTCTGATGATTCATGACATAATCACTGATCAGTTAATAGAAACCCTAGGATTGGTACCTACATTTGACCAACATATATAAAGAACTATATTTTCATCTCAATCAATCTGTTGATACATACATTTACGAGCATTATATATTCCCTTAATTGACAATATGTGCAGATTTATAAAAAACGCCAAAACATCTAGATATAATGAAACTCAAACTTTAACTGTCGATTTCTCAAAACCTGATTTTTGGACCAATAACTGCCCCCTGACATTTCTATCTACGTGTCCAGCTGTAGGTATGTAGCATCAACATGTTAGCCCTTTTTGATATCTACTTTCTAATCTGTTTTTCCCGTTATCGTAGCAACCATAGCGAATAACCAAAAAAATGGAAAATAGGAAACAAAAACAGGAAAATAGCTCGATATCTTAGCTATTATATTGTGCATTTTCACCAATATACATTACGTAGTATGTGAGTTTTTGTGGGGGGTGGCGTAGGTTGCCTGTAAAATCAAGTTTTCCATATACCAGTTAATTATACGGTGTCAGATTACAGTTCGATGTAGAACTGAAAAAACATTTGTCTCAGCATCTACCTGGAGTTCAGCTGTTTTTGAACTGATAGAAAAGACATAGGTTCTCGGCATATTAGAGTTAAACACCTGCTAAATAGTGAAGGTCCAAATTATGGAATTTGCAAGAACCACTGAGGTGAAACTCCCCCTTATGATATAGTGGAAGAATTTATGTTTTAAGTTTTAACTCAAAATTGCATTTTACGCAATAGCTTAAAAATGGTATAAGATATAGAAGTTATTGGACATAAAGGCCATATATTTTCCGTTATTTTTAGTGCCCTTGAAAAGACTGTCGTGAAATATTTAATTTGATAGGCTCTTTAACGCTGGCTCACAATAAGCAAAAGATAGCTGGCAAAGTTTGATCGATTCAATAAAACATGTAAACATAGATTTGATCGCCTACATATCAAAATCGCTCATGATCGTTTGGGAATCTTTTCACAAATTTACTAAATTTACCAAATTTACGATGATGCTAAGTTGGCGCGCACAGCGCCTGGTTTCGCAAAGCCTATCGGGATAATGCAACAATTGCAATTTGTTGACCGGAAAAATAAAAATAATAAAATACAGGAATGCCACAGAAACATAGACTCGGCTATCACCACATGTGGTAACCCGTGCAAATAGCTCCTAACCACAGCAGTCACACATATGAAGTGATAACGGCTGCTCGCCTGAAGTTCTTGTTCATAACAAGCGCTTATATAGCAGAAAAAACGAAATATTTGTCTGAAAACCATCTCATCGAAAGGATAGTTTTTGACGAATGTCACATTATTTCAACGTGGGGTTCAACGTACCTTTAGGCCATTATATTAAAGGTGTATTTGAACATTTGGTTAAACTGAATTGCCCAAAGCTCTTACTTAGTGCCACCTCGTCAAAGACAGTCGAAGCCGAACTTAGAGATGTTTTTAAAACAATTACAGTTCTAAGAGAACCGATTTTTAAAATGGCTGTCGTTGAGGAATTAGAGATTGTAGATCACGACGAATTGCCATCCTTTATTCCCGGGTCACAGTCCGACTTTTCTTTCATCAAAATCGTTTACCAATGATACGGCTTTCTTAACTTTTAACTAGAAATGCGTATACGCAACAACCCCTCGCCCGCCGTCATAGCGTAGTGCTATAATTAGTTATTTTACTTAAAAATATATACATGTATAACCCATTAATTTGCCAATCGAATAGACTTATAGTAGACACTACATGTATCTCTGAGAGCCTTTAAACTATCAAGCTTGTGTTGTTCTGAATTTCATTGTTTCATAATTAGACAGCAAACTAAATAAATGTGTTTAATTTTTGGGTACAATATACAGTACCTGCACTGATTAAGATTTGTTTGATATGTAAAGGCCGGATCCTCACTGTGATGTCACACTGTATATATATATATATATATATATATATATATATATATACTAAGACAGTTAAAACAGTTAAAAAGAGTGATCCATCATGTTAAAACAACTAAAATATTAAAAATCGGTAACTCCGGGTTTCACGCTCAACAGGCGATCATCAGACTAAAAGTAAAACTAAAACTAAAACTAAAAGGCGTCTACGCCGGTTTATAATTGCATGCATAAAATTTGTTTTCATGTCTGCACTTAGAAATTAATTCAGATCTTTTGTTTAAGAGATTATCTTTGTTTGCGTTTATAATACAGAGCTTCTCCGTTAAACACAAGCCACATTGTTTAGCACCAGCGGTGTATGCCTTCGCGCGTTTCAAAATGGACCACTTGATGGAATAATCAACATTCGATTTCTTCAATTTCCAGACGTGTTTTGACAATTCGGTGGAATTTGCATACTTTTCGTGTTTGAATGATAACTTGTGCATGTTGTATCTCGTTTTAAATTCGTGTTCAGTCATTCCTATATAATGTTTTGTTTCTTGGCCAGTTGCTGAAATTTCTGCCTTGTAAACGATGCTCTTGGTCAAGCATGAGCCGCTTAACGGACATTCGGGCTTTCTTCTACAGTTGCAGCGTTTTTCGCTTATAGTCGACTTAGGCCTGAGGACTTTGTTGTTATGTCGTCTTATGATTCTGGTCATGCTATCCATGCAACTGTAACTAACTTTTATTTTTCTTCTGTTGAAAATCTTGCTTAATTTATGTGTACTAGGAAAATGTTTATCGACCAGGCGTAGGAAACAACCACCGACATTATACTTTACATTGCGGCTATACGGCGGATTAAACCAAATGACCTTCCGGGTTCTTTTCTTCCTTTCGTTATTTTGCGGGGTGTTATTGCGGTTTGCGTCGGTATATGCAATTGTTGATGTAAAGCCACTTGCTTTGAGCGCCTCGTTGTACATTGGAGCAGCTTTCACAAACTCATCATGGTCACATGAACGACTGGATATTCTTTGACCTATTGCGCTTGGGATTTGTCTTATTATTGAAGGTGGATGATTGGACTTAATGTTGATAAACATGGGAGGGTTGTCGGGTTTTCTGTAGGGTTGAAACTTGCCGTCGGATAAATTGAATGTGACGTCGAGGTAGTTAACTATCTTTAGGTTGACTTGGCTTGTTATTTTCAAGTCGAATTCGCTGAAGCATTCGGAAAACCGCGTTCTGATTCTATCGGCTGTTCTGGGTCCCATATTACGGAAAACTGCGAGTCCGTCGTCTCTATAGAGACCGATGTTCTTATTATTTAACTTGGTTGTGAGATGGTGTAAAATAAAAAGTCCCACAAGTTCGCAGATCTCGGCCCCATCAAAACTTCCCATTGTAACGTCAAACGTCGTGGAGTTGTTTCTTTTGCGCCACGCCATTTGGTCATCGAACAGCAAAGATTTTCGGGCATGCATAATGATGTTGCGGTCTTTATCAGAAATTTCCACGTACTGGTTAGCGAAGTCAAGAGACTTAACAAGTAGGTCTTCAGATATTGAGGGATAGTACTCGACGATGTCGAACATTACAAAGGTAAGTGACTGTTTATCTTTCAGTTCATTAAACCATTTAATGACTGAATCTGTATTTTTCCATTGGTTGGCATTTGTAGAGAGTCGGACTTTGTCGTTTATCTTCTCGAGAATTTGCTTGCTTACACGGCCGAGGTTGCTTTTGGCGGGATTAATAAGCCTACAGGATGGCTTATTAAGAAAATTGTCCTTGTGATCTTTTAAGGTAACGAATGCCTCTGCCATTATTTCAACTCTCTCGTCGATGTTCAGGGCTGTAGTGATGTTTCTCAGCTCCCGGTTTATGGATTTCATATCCTGATCATCGGCCCTTTTATAACTTTTTGTGATGTTTTCACGCAGAAGCTTTTCATAGTCCTCTTTGTCAACTTTGTAGAGATTTCTTGTTTTGTCCGCGAATGTTATAACTTTGTCTGAGGTGTTAATCATGTTGATGTCCGCTTTCAAATTGTTCTGGAATTGGTCGTCGATATTTCTAAACTGAATTCTTTCGATCATCTTGAATAGGTCGTTTTCAAAATATTTCAGCTCGTCGATTTGTGGTGGACATTTTCGTGATGCGAAGTGGAACTTGTTGGTTGTTTGATAGTCCGTTGCTGGATTCAAGAAGAAATGGGCTTTCCAACGCATTCTTTTAATAACGCTTTCGACCTTAATGAGAAGCTTTGATTTATAAACGTTCCTTGAAGGTAATGGGATGTTCTTGGTGGCATATTGGAGTTGGATCTTCTGCATTTTAAACTAGAACTTCGTGAACGAGAGAGCTCAACCAAAATAGGAGCAATATAGTAATAACCAATGGTATAAAGTTCACTCGGTGGTAGAGAACTCTATATGCAATTCTGCATAGAGTATATATATACTAAGACAGTTAAAACAGTTAAAAAGAGTGATCCATCATGTTAAAACAACTAAAATATTAAAAATCGGTAACTCCGGGTTTCACGCTCAACAGGCGATCATCAGACTAAAAGTAAAACTAAAACTAAAACTAAAAGGCGTCTACGCCGGTTTATAATTGCATGCATAAAATTTGTTTTCATGTCTGCACTTAGAAATTAATTCAGATCTTTTGTTTAAGAGATTATCTTTGTTTGCGTTTATAATACAGAGCTTCTCCGTTAAACACAAGCCACATTGTTTAGCACCAGCGGTGTATGCCTTCGCGCGTTTCAAAATGGACCACTTGATGGAATAATCAACATTCGATTTCTTCAATTTCCAGACGTGTTTTGACAATTCGGTGGAATTTGCATACTTTTCGTGTTTGAATGATAACTTGTGCATGTTGTATCTCGTTTTAAATTCGTGTTCAGTCATTCCTATATAATGTTTTGTTTCTTGGCCAGTTGCTGAAATTTCTGCCTTGTAAACGATGCTCTTGGTCAAGCATGAGCCGCTTAACGGACATTCGGGCTTTCTTCTACAGTTGCAGCGTTTTTCGCTTATAGTCGACTTAGGCCTGAGGACTTTGTTGTTATGTCGTCTTATGATTCTGGTCATGCTATCCATGCAACTGTAACTAACTTTTATTTTTCTTCTGTTGAAAATCTTGCTTAATTTATGTGTACTAGGAAAATGTTTATCGACCAGGCGTAGGAAACAACCACCGACATTATACTTTACATTGCGGCTATACGGCGGATTAAACCAAATGACCTTCCGGGTTCTTTTCTTCCTTTCGTTATTTTGCGGGGTGTTATTGCGGTTTGCGTCGGTATATGCAATTGTTGATGTAAAGCCACTTGCTTTGAGCGCCTCGTTGTACATTGGAGCAGCTTTCACAAACTCATCATGGTCACATGAACGACTGGATATTCTTTGACCTATTGCGCTTGGGATTTGTCTTATTATTGAAGGTGGATGATTGGACTTAATGTTGATAAACATGGGAGGGTTGTCGGGTTTTCTGTAGGGTTGAAACTTGCCGTCGGATAAATTGAATGTGACGTCGAGGTAGTTAACTATCTTTAGGTTGACTTGGCTTGTTATTTTCAAGTCGAATTCGCTGAAGCATTCGGAAAACCGCGTTCTGATTCTATCGGCTGTTCTGGGTCCCATATTACGGAAAACTGCGAGTCCGTCGTCTCTATAGAGACCGATGTTCTTATTATTTAACTTGGTTGTGAGATGGTGTAAAATAAAAAGTCCCACAAGTTCGCAGATCTCGGCCCCATCAAAACTTCCCATTGTAACGTCAAACGTCGTGGAGTTGTTTCTTTTGCGCCACGCCATTTGGTCATCGAACATATATATATATATATAGTAACATACTGGAAAAGCGTGTATATATATATTTGGGATTATTAAATTAAAGCACTCAAAACGTAGGCATACTTTCATAATTGTGTTACATTTTCCCAAAGATATAGAACTTATTCAAAAATGGCCATTGATTTAATATTCTTTTATATGCATATAAATTGGCCGTTATGACCTCGTTTTAGAGTAAAAATTATTTTGAATTTCTTGCACGATAACGAGGTCATTTAAGGGCCAATTTATATGCATATAAAAGAATATTAAATCAGTGGCCATTTTTTAATAAGGTCTATTTACAGGCTTCTTCAATAAGTCATTATGCAGCGTGATGTCAAAATGAGGACATTTACATCAGAGGCATAGCCAGGATTTTCTGTCAAGGCGGCCGGCCAGGAAAAACCTAGGGGGGCAGTCTAACTGAGGAAAATGAAGAGCCAAGAGTACACATTTTCTCAGGGGGCTCACTTATTTTTCTGGACGGGGGAGGGCAGGAATTTTGCCAGGCCCTACGGCCCCCATCTGGCTACACCTCTGATTTACATATCAAACACATCTTAATATGTAACTGAAATTATAATTATGGAAGAGTTGTAAATGCCAATATTTATAATTAATTATTTTGTTCTTTCAAGTAGGAGAGTTTATTTCAAACTGAATTTTTCATTGTATATATATATATATATATATATATATATATATATATTTATATATATATATATATATATATATATATATATATATATATATATATATATATATATATATATATATATATATATATATATATATATATACGTGTAGGTTTTGGTCTACGAAATGCAAAGAGTGCTCAACAACATATAGTTAGAGCAAATATATTTTAGCTTACCTCAAAACTGGTCTGCTACAACTTGTTTCATCTGTAAAAGAATCTGCCTGAAGATTCTTTTACAGATGAAACAAGTTGTAGCAGACCAGTTTTGAGGTAAGCTAAAATATATATATATATATATATATATATATATATATATATATATATATATATATATATATATATAAACACTTTAAGTCTTCTGGTGTTAATACTACCATCGGTCACTAAGAAAGAATTTTCGCAATAGTGAGCTGACACACGTTCAATCCCTAACATTTCCCCTAATACAGCGAGACTGCATCAACCTATAGTACTACCCAATCATAAAATACTGTACAATCCGGCTTATAAGACCCCTAGTTATTGGCCCCTGTTTGTTAACAGAAAATACCTTCTGATTTAATATAAGGTATATAATTAAGCCCACACAGATATAAGCCCAGCATTGCTTTACATTAGCACCATTCCTAACAAAAATAACAAAGAAATAGAGAATAAAAGTAAATAATAAGATAAAAAGTTACGGCAACATTCTGTATCTCATTACTGACAAATCATTGTGAGGCTGCTTACATAACGTGATCTTATCCCATCTATCAAACTGACGTGATCTTATTTCGTTGTTCTTTATTCTCATGACGTCTTGACTGTTTCAGTGATGAAAACGAGCGCTGACCTTATATTCATCCACGCCATTGCCATTGATCAACTTCAAGACTCTAGCAAATTTGTGATAAGATTGATAAGGAATGTGGCTGGCAAGTATATTAATAATGAACATGCTCACACTACTTACAATCGCAGACACCGATAGCGGTAGACCTACACTAAAAGTAAAAGATGAGCGATTTCGAAACAGGTTGTTCCACGGCCTCCATTATTATCGCACGCTGATGTGTACTCGATCAAATCTATGTTTACATGTTTTATTAAATCGATAAAACTGTTTAAATTTGCTACTGAATTGTACTGAAATATGTTGCTCAATTGCTGTAAATGGAAGAACATTGATGAAGTGATAAATGAAGTGACAGGCACTATAAAACATGCTGATGCTGTTGTGATATTACCCGACGCGGCAATGTTATTTTTTCTAATATCTGTTCGATTGAAGGTCTTCGTGTGTCAAAATTTATATAAAAAACAACGGCAAGGTATACGAAACATATCTGTCACGAAATTACATCGGTTTAATGGACATAAAAGCATTAAATCATCGGGTAAACAACGAATAGATCTTGAAGTCATGTTCTTTGATTTTAGAGACGAGTCTCGCTTTAATCGCTAATACGCATTTTCTCATATAACATCTGATCTTCACATTTTAAGTAGACGAAACCTACAGCGTTCGATTCGCCAGATTCAAGTGATCATTTCGATATGGAATTGATTTAAATCGAACAAAAACACAATATTTCATGATTAATATTACAGAGTTTCACGGGATAAATGTCAACGCAGTATAATATGTTAGTCCTTGGCTGTTCTTTCCGTCTTCATGATTGATCTCTCATCTGTATGTTTCTCTCATCTTGGAGAGAATCTTTGCAATGGTTTGCAGGTTAACAGGTCTCGGTAAACTTTTCCAACAGCGATTCATTGGCAATAAAACGAAAGTCCGAACTCGCTTCATATTCGCTTCCATGCCTTGCCCCCAAATCAGTAGCCCGAGTGAACGCCTGAGCAGGCGTCTTGTTGACTATTAAAGCAAAAATTTGAGTAAAAAAGTGCAAACCATTTGCCTGTTATGCATTTTGAAACATTTTAGTTCGAGTGATCGCACATATTATATTAATTTTACATTTGATTGATTGATTGTTTGTAAGAAATGTAATAAAATCTACTATAATGTCCTTCAGGAAGCACTTCAACAATCAATCTTAAATATATATGAGACCGGCATTGCATGTGCAGTTCTATTCCAAGGACAAAAGTGTTTACACAGAAACCCTAAGCGGAGGCCAGGCCAGGCCTAACATGTGTAGGTCTATAGACCTGCACAATGCACTGTAAAAACTGATTGGTTAAAATAACCTTTTTAATTGGTTGCAACCAATTCCAAGAGGTTAAACCAACCAAATAAATTGGTTGTAACCAGAATAAATTGGTTATACTAACCAATAATTTTTAGTCCACACTGAAGTTGTAACTCTTACAACCAAACAGAATTGGTTATGACCAATAAAAATTGGTCGGATTCACCAATTGTCAAATGGTTGCATTGAAGTCACATTTAAATGTAACCAATTTAATTTAGTTGTAACCATTTTGAAATGGTTAGTCAAGTAACCATTAAATTTGGTTGTAACTTTTTAAATTTGGTTGTAACCAAATAAAACATTTAAATTTGGTTATTGAAGTAACCATTTAAATTTGGTTGTAACCAAATGGATTTGGCTATAACCATTTAAAAATTGTCAGCTAACTACTTTTGTCACTTTTCGTAAATAATTTTGATCTGGTTTCACATGAATCTGGATGTGTGTTAAAAGCCAAATTCAACTGTGAAACAATTGCAACATTGCCATATAAATCAAAGGAGAAAATCAGATTTCATTAATCAGGGAATTGTGACCAAAAATAGACTCAATTTCCAGTTAAACTGCCAAGCTCGCCATGCTGTGTAGTTGGTTTCACACTCCATATGACAAGACATAATTAATATTGTATAGAGAACTTGAAATTAGTACGACTGTAATACACTTATAATTTGGGAATAATGTTTTCATTTTAGAAAGATTAGTTTCAGGGCATATAATACAACTGAATTGTACCTTTTCCAATTCTGAAAGATCCTGTAGAAACCTTTCCAGGACTGGTTCAACACCACACTGTTTGATGTAATTACTGGTAGCCAATGCAAGAAGTTGTATAGCATTTACTGGAGATCTCATTTTTGGTCTTACATTACCAAAAGTATAATAGAAAGCACCAGAAATAGTTAAGAAAAAATGAGAAATGTTCATGGTTGTCAAACATGAAACATATTGTAGCCTAATTTTAAAGGTAAATGGCAAACATTTGACAGGTAGCATCACTATTTTCTTCTTAATTAACCCTTTCACTACTGTAGGAACCTTTTAGAATTGTACTCTAGCAAATGCAAGATGATTTTGCTTGTCCGGGGAAGAAGTCCTGTACTGAACAGGTTAAGTAACCTACATTGACCCAATTGGCAAGAAGAAATATATATGGTCCAAGAATATAAAGATTCAATGCATTTACAAGTGTTTATATAAACTTGAATGTTTTTTAATAAAGTAACTTCAAAGCACCAAATTAAATCACTTCGTAATATACATATTTTGTCCTTTTCGCCAGCCAAGCAAATTATTTTAACCAGTATTAAATACACTTTCCCACTTAATTTTATGTAGTTAATTTAATTCTATAAAAATGTGGCAAGACATATTTCCATAACAACTTATAATTAGGTTCATTGGCTGAATACTAAGGCTTGAAAACAAGAAACACAATTATTACCGTATTTGTTTATTTGAACTTGCTCAAGCACAGGTTATACTGTACAGGTATGTACAGTACTTGACACATTCTACAACAGGTCATTGCCACGGCATGAGGATTCATAACCTACACATGAAAGAGAATTTAAAACAATTAAAAGCATTTTCAGATAACCATGCAACTACTATAGGTGCACACAAAATTAATGCTGTGCTTTCATTCTGTGTTGCTTCCGATATCAACTTAGCTCGCAAATGTTTGAAAGCTCAGATGACGTCCTGGGTAACACTGTGCTAGGCAAATGCAAAAAAAGGCACGGGTTGTGTGTCCTGTTAGGGCACTGTCATTCACCGCTAAGTCAAGCCCGGTCGGATGGGGTTAGTATCTGCATGGGTGACTATCTGGGAATGACCTTGTGTTGATTCGTAAGCTTGGAACTTGTGTGAGTAGAGTTAATTTATCTCTCCTGTGTTTTGAGGGTTTTCCTCTGGGGTCTCTGGTTTTCCTCGCTGACAGTAAATTCAACACTTAGATCTCAGCTGTGCTCTGTGGTCAGACATGGGTTGTATATATAGTGGCAGCCTGCAGCACCTTTGACATACCTTTGACTTGACCACGTTCAATGCAAGTTCACATGGTTCAATGAGGCCAAACGACATTGTGTTATATATTTGATACAGTCAAACTACAATATCTATATCTTCAACTCCTTACTGTAAATTCATGAAAAACTTCAACAAAATACTCACCACTAGGAATAGTTGTGTTGCTGGCGTTCTTATTGTGGAATAATTCGCCGAGTCCTGGAATTCAGTGTCAAAGTCTAATCATGCTATTCTGCAAAATATGTATAGTGTTGATCACAAATGAATTAACAACAGTTTGTGGAACACGGCCTTCCTCTTTGAATTTGAGAATACAGGTTGCACTTGAGTCTTGATCTGGCCATTTCTTGTTTTAAATACAGCAAAGTATTGGTGATCACATCACACGCAGCATTACCATCTCGCTGCATTGCGTGCCAAATCCATGCCCTCTTCTATATCATTGTCCGTCTGTATCTGGAACGGCATGTTCGTTGATATTGAAGAGATCAGCGTGTTTGTTGACAACGTGTAACCATTTATAATATATCCACAGAGAAGATGAAAGTTTGGGTCCGAGATGATAGACAGAAAATAGCCAGAAATCCAACAGATACGTTGCACCGGTAAACAGTCATGCTGGATCGACAAAATACAGTACTTTTCTGGTCCAATTGTCCAAAAGCATTGTTTAAAAGCATTGTGGCAAAGGAGGCCACAAAATCACAAATAATCCGGTATCCGGGACTATGTTTATTTCCGCGTTTCAACGAAAATTCGTACTTAGTAGGGGTAGGGCAGGGTAGTGTTGTTATACGTCTGAAATACTTTTTTCTGATTTTAAAAACAATGATGATTATTTATTGGTATCATGAGATTTATTGCTAGTCCAGAACTTATTTTCCTTAATTATTTTGTCGCTTGCTATGTATAAATATAAATTGTTGTCATACCAAGTGTGGGTGAGTCGCTTTGGTCGATCTTTTGTCTTTTGTGACGTCAGACACGTGATACAGTGGACAAGAGCGCGTGATTTGATTTGAATTCATTTTCACTGGACAGTCGCATCATTGTTCGTTATTATAAAGAAGGGTTCGTATTCGACGTTTGGCAAGTTTGTTTCAAGAAATGGATGTATCTACGGTAATTATCTTACTTAAGTAATGCATGCAATAGTAATTGATGTTATTGAACTTTATATCGTGGAAAATTAATTCTACGCAGACGTTTTTGAAGAAGAAAATTATTTATGTTGCGAAGTAGTTCAATAGAGATCTATTATCGTAACTTACAATCTACCTTATCTTAAATACATTTACTTGTATTAATAACGTTAGCTTTTATTTACTGTTTAGGTATTTGGTTCTGAGTTGTTCGAGGCTTTGTCTAAGAGGCGTTCGTGAATAAACGCTAAGTGTCTAGAGGAAGAAGAGGTAAGACGATGTGTCGTTTATTTTTTGTCCTTGCCAATTTAAAAGCTAGAAAGTATTTAAATATCACTTTCGTTTATACCCAAAGAATCTGGTAAGATTACCCCTCGTAATTTGTATGATTAAATCAACAAAATATGTTTATAATTGTGCTTTATTTCCATAATTTGCGTATTGACTAGCCAATTTTCAAGATGGCGGCTGCTTCTTTTACAAATTTCGGCTGCTTCTTTTACAAATTTCGGCTAGAGGCAGGAATGGCTCCGACTCCTTATTCGTCAATACAATACAGCCGGGGGTTAGTGTTAGAAAACTCGTTAGGCGGGTTAGGGATAGAAAACTTGTTAGGTGGGGGGTTAGGGTTAGGACCTTTGTTGTTTTGGGGTTGGTTACACTTACAGTTCTCTCTCCACATTTCCAGCAAAGAAGTCTTTATTGACCAATATGGAGCCATTCCTGTCTCTCGTCACATCTTCTTTTACACACTGCGGCTAAATACAGGAATCGCACACCACTTTATCGTAGATTACACCAAGTCCTCAATACATGTATATGTAGTATATTAGTATTATCAATGTTAGGGTTATTTTTGAGGTTTCCTGTACTTAAACAGGTTTGCGAAACGAAACAACTATTTGCCTATTACTACGAGGTGGATAATAATAACCGACCCCAAAACAACAAAGATCCTAACCTCGCCTAACGAGTTTTCTAACCCTAACCTAAATAGAAAACTTGTAAGGCAGGGGTTGGGGTAGGTTAGGATCTTTGTTGTTTTGGGGTCGGTTATTATTATCCACCTCGTTAGGCAAATTGTTGTTTCGTTTCGAAAGCCGTTTAAGTACAGGAAACCTCAAAAATAACCCTAATAGCTCTAATACTGATAATACTAATATACAACATATAACGAGGACTTGGTGTAATGTACTATACAGTGGATGTATGATTCCTGTATTTAGCTGCAAGTTATTTTACCATGGGTCCAAAATGTGGACCAGTAGACGGAGGTTGATGGATATACTGTATAATGCTACTGACTACTCAAGTAGCAGGGTGGATGTTTCAAAATATATTTATACAGTTTGTATTTTGATAAATAACTGCATTTTTCAGATATTTGTTAAATAACAGTTTTCTAATATTAAAGAAAGTTTGCAGATACACCATCAACATAGTGCTAACCCCAAACTTAACCCAAATCTTAACCCTACACCGAATACTAACGCTAACTCTTACCATAATGCTTTATTTTAGAAATAACAGCTGATGTTAGTTTTGAATTATACTACCCATAGTCTACATGTGTGTGACATCATTTTGGGATTTATATGAAACTTCACCCATTTTATTAGCTGAGTTTTCGTCCTTGACATCATTGATTGTAAAAGGACTTTGGTCTTTTTACTATTCATGTTGACACTCAGAGGTATATGCCATTAATAAGTATTTTTTTGTGTTTTTTTTCAGTTTATAGATTTTGAACTGTTGGAGATGACAAGAGATGAGTTAAGCTATGGGGATAAAGGGTTAAAATAATCCACTTACGGAGAGGCCGGAATGGCTGCTTATAAAGAACCTTCCCAGGTAAAATGAAACAGGACTGTTTTAAATGTTTTACTTTTATAATTCAATGACACCCTTAATATCATAGCAAGAGACTGTCCGGGATGGAAATCATAATCGTAAGATAAATACTAGTTTATCTTACCAGCATACTAGTGCAACAATGCTTTATAAAATAAGTTGTGTCTTACGCATGCTGTGATTGGTCAGTTACCGTGTTTATATCAGGCTATATAACATGGATGGATTACGCCATCATGATACGCCATCAATTAGCCATCATACGCCATCAATTAGCCATCCTACGCCATCAATTAGCCATCATACGCCATCAATTAGCCATCGTACGCCATCAATTAGACATCACGGCGCCATCATACGCAGTAAGGAGAATTTACGCGTTGATAAAAAAGATATTTGTACATTTTATTTGCTTTCTACGGGTTATTTTATAAAAGAAATAGAAAACATTTTTATCCGTGTTCCCATACGTTATATAAACAATCGTGGAAGTTTGGGAGAACTCAAAATCGCGTCCCTACGGGCTCGTGTTCCCACTATGATTTCTCGTTCTCCCAAACTTCCACTCGTGTTTATATAACTGTATGTAAACACGGAAAACATTTTCTATTTCTTAAATATCGGTATAGCATCGAAACTAATACCACCATAAATATCAATACACCACCCAACTTTATTAGAAAGCACTTTGCTGTAACTCCCATGAGTTGCAGCAAAGTGCTTTCTAATAAAGTTGGGTGGTGTATTGGTATTGTAACCATTTACATAACCACACTGAGCTCTAGATACTAATGTATAATTTTTGTTTCACAGACTGTCAAGGAAACACCTTTCTCACAGATGAGATGAATTCTACACCCAAATCAGTGGCACCGTCACTTATTCCATCTTCGCCTACCACCGTACCTGCATAATTATCTTCTATACCACCTTCAACAACAACCTCACTGATGGAGGATGAGGGAAGTAGTGACAGTACAATCTTTCCATTTGATCCTGTCAACTGCTTAACTCCAGAACTTTATTGCCAGCAACTTCATGTATGTATATTTGAATGATACCATGCAAGTTAGGCAATGTGTCACCATTGTGCAGAAATATTACTTTTCATTTGTGTTCATATACCAATCACACCATTTATTAATAATATTTAAGCAATAAACAATTCACATGGTTGATTCACAAATTTCATGGGACATTACCATGTCATGTGTGTACGCTTGCATGTCATGGCTACGGAGTTTGTCGGTTGACCGAGTCAATTCTGAGTCCGAGTTAAGTCCAAGTCAAATTTCTGAGTCATAAAATATGCTAAAAATGCTAATTATGAATTTACAGCACTACTTCTCTGAATTTAACTAATATTTGTAACTTCTCTCTTAACTTTATTTTATTCTTGGAGAGATACCCACAATAAATTAGTGGCAACCCCATTTGTTTACACTTTTAAGTGAGGAGATACCCACTCTATGTGTTGACCCCATTAGAGTTCATCTTCTTCTTAAAGTGCCTATACAACCCTTTCGTTTTTAGTTATCTGTATGGAGGATCAAAAAATAGCTGATAAGTTATTTTACAGTTTTTGATTTGGACTTTTCGTTTAGAAGATATTTTGCATCCAAATTAAGAAATGTTAGCAAATTCCGATTAAAAAACCGAAAACGTATTTCTGCCAATTCTGGAGTCTGGAAACTAGATTGTGACGTCATTTAAGAGATGAGTCCAGGATCTTCCCAGCTTCATAGACAAACGAGCTCGATTCCCAGATTATACTATAAAATGTATCGTTTATGTTGAACTATTCAATCATGCCAGACAGATACGCAGTGTATGGATGTTCTAATGACGCGAATTTTAAAGAAAAATATCTGTCCATCGTATTATTTACTTGAACGATACTTTACTTGCACGATTCCATACTTGAACGATACGCGGACAGTAAATATGAATATCACATAGAGATCTTGCAGTGTGTTTAATACAGTGTTTACAAGTTCCCCAAGGCAAAACACACATTCGTCTCTTAAATGACGTCACAGTGTGGCTCGTTCCAGGCCTTTCTAATTTGCGGCTTTTTTATATAAATAGCAATGTATAAAGAGTGATATCTTCCAAACGGAAAGTCCAAATCAAAAACTGTAAATTAACTTATCAGCTACTTTTTCATTCTCTATACAGATAACTAAAACACAAAAGGGCTGTATAGGCACTTTAAGAGATACAGTATGTAAAAGAGTGGTGGTAACCCCAGTGTGCAATAGAAAACTTTCACTCTAAACCAGAGTTGCATTACGCACCATCTCTTATCAATTACCTGCATGGTTACCCTATAAACTGTTCACTGTGTAGAATCAATCTTCCTTGCATACTAAATCATATTTTTTTTATTTTAGGATGATAACGAAGAAGATATTGGTTTGAAAGTGTAGCAATATTCTTCCCCTAAATTGTTGTCAACTGGGACATTGAAGGAGATACATTTCTTATCCCTCATCAGTCATCACTGAAGGAATACTTGACATCAAATTTAAGTCTTTCAAAATTGTTATTTACCTTTTTAAGTATTAAGCTAGTCTGCTAGTATACATGTGTTTAGAATTTTGTTGAAGGAAACCTAGATTATTCAATACATTGTTTTTTGTCATAAAGTACTTTGTAGTCTATTTGCATGATAGCTCGTAGTTAACAGTACATTGAGGTTGATTAATCCAATTTGACCAATATCCAAATTGGTTGAAACTACCATGATTTAAATGTTTACCAACTTAAAATTGATATTGGTTACTATAGCAAGAATATTGGTTAAATTAACCAATATTTAATAGTTAGTGATCAATATTTAATAGTTACTGTGACCAATATTTAATAGTTACAGTGACCAATGTTTTATTGGTTTAAACAACCATTATATATTGGTACTAACCAATTCATATTGGTTACTGTAACCAAAGTAACTTGGTTAAAACAACCACCATTTAATTGGTCAGAACAACAATTACCTATTGGTTGTTTTAACCTTTTAATTTTTGGTCATTTCGACCATAATATCAATTGGTTGAAATGACCAATTTTTAACTGGTTCTCTCAGACTCATTCAGAATGACTTTTTTTTTTTGGTTATTTTAACCAATCAGTTTTTACAGTGTGCATGTTTACAATGAAACACTACTCAAATGTACAAATGCCCATACAACAATTAAAAGCACGTACAACATTTATGCATGCTAATAAAGGTACTAACACAACAGAATGTTTTAACTACAACGTTGAGTACATTTTCATCGCTAAAATCGCTACAAAGTCTTCCTAGCAACGCACATAACAACGCATATAATAACAGTTAAATCTGCATTTTTCATGGCTTTATTGTTCATTTAATGGTGTTAGTTTATAAAAGAAATAAATAACCTTGTCTTGTGTGATTATCGAGTTATAATGGCACTCGAGAAGCTAGCAAAACACTCGGCTATCGCCTAGTAATAATCTTACATTCAGGGACCACCGACCGGTGTCGTTCAGAACTGTTAAAAAACAGAGTTTTGCAAGCAAAAGCATATTACGACAAAGAAAGCATAAGCATAAGTAACAATGGCAGAGAAAGCGTGTGTATATACTACCAATTAAAATATCCAGACCTATAGACTATTATTTAACTCACTTACCTAGCAGCTTATCTGTAGTCACATTTAATATTGTAAGCATCACCAAACTCGTCGCCATTGTTCACGGTCTTTTGACATATTAAATAGTATCGCTGTGTTTTTAGCAAGCCGTATTTCGCGTTGATTGCTGGTGTTTTCTTTATGTTTTTAATCTTACTTTCTGCCCCGTAAACAGGCCAAGTTGGTTCATGGCGAGCTTCATGGATATATATTCCGCTCGCCCGGTGGCCGTTGACCATATATATATACATGTATATGGCCGTTGACCATATATATATAAACACCAGCAATCAACGCGAAATACGGCTTGCTAAAAAAAAACACAGCGATACTATTTAATATGTCAAAAGACCGTGAACATATATATATATATATATATATATATATATATATATATATATATATATATATATATATATATATATATATATATATATATATATATATATATACGGTGGCCCACAAAGTCAACACAGATTTGCATTTATTTCAAAATAAATATATTTATACCGATTGCAATGTACGTAAATTGGGAACAAAAATTGCAATTTGTTTTTTATTTCGATACAAATGCAATTTGTTTTTTATTTCGATGCAAATACAATTTTTTTTATTTCGATACAAATGCAAATTTTTTTATTTCGATTCAAATGCAAATTTTTTTATTTCGATACAAATGCCAGTTTTTTTATTTCGATACAAATGCAAATTTTTTTATTTCGATACAAATGCAAATTTTTATTTCGATACAAATGCAAATTTTTTTATTTCGATACAAATGCAAGTTTTTATTTCGATACAAATGCAAATTTTTTTCGTTACAAATGCAATTTTTTTTATTTCGACCCAGTCTTTAAATATTCAACTCTTCAAGTAGCCGCCATTTGGGATTTTTAGTAAATTGACTAAATTCGTTTCATATATCAAAAACAAAATGAACTGTGTGAACTGCAATGCGGAACTTGATTGGGGTGATCTGTTTTGTAGTGTGTGTGGAGGACGAGTTGATAACGACGATGAGGAAATGGAGCTAATAGAACAGTATTTTCATAGAGGATTCGAGTACCAGACAATCTTATCTTTCTTGCAAAAATATCACGGAATTAGCATGTCTTTAAGCACACTAAAATCCAGATTAAAACAACGAGGACTAAAAAGAGTGAATCCAAACTATGATATTCAAGTTGTCCGGGAAAAAATACAAAAAGAACTAGATGGACCTGGCTGCTCAGGAGGATACAGAACAATGTGGCATGCATTGCGTTTGGAAGGAATAGAAGTCCCTAGACGTAAAAAGAACTCGACCCTGAAGGCTGTCAGTTACGGAGAGCAAAGCGCCTACGTCGCAGAAGTTATCACAATCAAGGGCCAAATCATGTGTGGCATGTAGACGGCTACGATAAACTTAAGCCATATGGACTACCTATTCACGGATGCATAGATGGTTGGAGTCGAAAAATATTGTGGCTTCAAGTAGCACGTACAAATAATTCGCCGCATGTGCCAGCTACCTTGTTCCTTGATTGCGTTAGGAACTTTGGAGGATGCGCCGTAAAGCTGCGAACAGATTGTGGTACCGAAAACGGGGTAATGGCATCTATACAGTGTTGTATGAGAGTTAGTGTAGATGCCCACAAGTATGGAACATCTCCCGCGAATCAGCGAATTGAAGCGTGGTGGTCGTACCTACGAAAAAGCAGAACTAACTGGTGGATGAATTTTTTCAAAGACTTGGTAGATCGGGAAATGTTCACTCATGGCAATATATTGCATGTCGAATGCCTTTGGTTTTGCTTTGCTGGTATTTTACAAAATGATTTGGACAAAGTAAAACACCACTGGAATAATCATTATATCCGGGCTTCTAGATATGACACCATCAAAGGTAGACCAGACGAGCTATATTTTCTTCCAGAACACCATGATGGAGCAGATAACCTTATTCGAGCTATTTCTTCTGAACAGTTGGAACATTTATCAGATAATTTAATATTCGACCAAGAGGAAAATGACCATCAAGAATACTTTAAATACTTAATTCTCAACAGTGAATTGCAAATGCCAGTTGACTGGAGGGATGCAATGGACCTTTATAATGCTATTATTCACATTGCTCAACATGGTAACTAATGTGAAATTTAAGTAAAAGTAGTGAAATTGGGTAGGATTATTTTTCTTTCTGTTTGGAACATGTATTCTAAATAAAAGACAAATTACAGGTCCCAGCCTATTAGGGGGTACATCGCCTTATATATAGGGGGTAAGTCGACCGGTATAAAGCTCGGGGTCTTACCTAATATGTAAAGGCTGACAATCGAGTCGGTCGAGCTAGTCGTCAGTCGTAAGTCGTATCTGCGTACCCACCCACCCGGATCGGCCTCAAGTCAGGAAAGGATGAGCGGAAGGAAATAGGAATCAGTCGCCGGCATCGAGTCGGTCGAGCTAGTCGTCAGTCGTATCTGCGTACCCACCCACCCGGATCGGCCTCAAGTCAGGAAAGGATGAGCGGAAGGAAATAGGAATCAGTCGCCGGCTCTGCCGGGTGAGTACCAATTGTTCTTGTTGGGTTTTTTACGTATCATTCTCATTTTTTTACTCATCATTTTCCCTGTCTTACACGGGTGACTAGCTGAATTCGGGGGATGGAGGATGTACCGTTGGTTCGGGGGGATCTTCAGTTGGGTCCTCGCAGGTTTGGCAACCTTGCACACAGTGGCGAAGCTGGCCTTAGCAACTGGTCATGCTATGCTAATTTGTAACATCTGCATATTTTGAAAACAATACATTTCTAAAGATCCGAATATGTAAATCGTTTCATAATTTGCATAGCATGACCAGTTCCTATGGGCAACTTCGCCATGGCCAGCGAGAGGTCCTCGCAGGTTGCCATCCTCGCTCTTCGTAGATGGCGTGTTAGCTACTGACTCCATCCCTCCGTTAGAGATCTATTAATAGTAACATAATTATTATAGGGTGTTCAGTATCACTTAACTATAGGTTCAGTTGAACACCGATAAATAATCGTTAAAACATTTAAAGATGTCAAAATCAAGAAAAAATGAGACAAACAAATTGCTGATTCAACACAAATTGTGACCTTTGCATGTTAGTTTGGTGAATGTTTAAAGTGCCTATAACGTCTGTGGGGATTTAACATATTTGTAATATATGGATTATCCTGAGATAAATTGTAATATATCTTGTCAGCTGAAAATGTCATCTTCATAGACTTTTTTGCTGTTAAAGTTGACGGAAATGACGTCAAATCGGGAATCTGTCTACATGAAAACCTCTTTACAGATGCCCGATTTGACGTCATTTCCGTCAACTTTAACAGCAAAAAAGTCTATGAAGATGAAATTTTCAGCTGACAAGATATATTACAATTTATCTCAGGAGAATCCATAGATTACAAATATGTTAAATCCCCACAGACGTTATAGGCACTTTAAACGAACTATAGCTCAGTTACTATGTATCAGAATCAAATGAACCTTTGAACACAGATAAGTTACCTTGACAACAAAACTGGTGACATTATTAACTGTCTTTCATCTTGCATTATCTGTGTTCAAAGGTTCATTTGATTCTGACACATAGTAACTGAGCTATAGTTCATTTAAAACATTCACCAAACTAACATGCAAAGTTATGACGTCACAATTTGTGCTCAATCAGCAATTTGTTTGTCTCATATTTTTTCATACTTTAAACTCTGAAACTGGAAAATATATGAAGGAACGGTAAACTACCTGTACATATCGTCCTATTTTTTTATGCTAAATGAAGCAACAAAAATTTCATTTCATAGGCACTTTAATGTTTGGTAATAATATAAACATTTTAAACATGCTGCCATGGTTGTACCTAATGTACTTCATGGGGGTGAGGTGAAATACATTATTTGTTTAAATTATGTCACTTTAGCCCCTTTTTCCCCATAACCACTATTCCACATTTGTGGTAGGTACTGTACTGTACCAAATAGCATAAAAATGCCAAAACTCAACAACGAACAAATATTGATTGGAAAGTGTGTAGGTAAACTGCTACCAGCACATGTAAAAGAAAGAAATCGATGAAGGCTTGCTATTATTATTAAACTTCACAACAAACCAAAACCAACACTGTCCTTCAAAGCAGACACCATGAGTTCCTCCATCTCTTTCCCAGATTTTATATGAACTGGCAAAGTAAAGACAAGATCGCATGTGGATGTGGTTGGGCGACAGCGACAACCTAACACACAACCATGCAGGAACTGGCACTTTAGTGCCCTTGAAAAACCAAGAGGTGGCACATTCCTGGCTCCAGTGCACCACTGCAGCAAATATTGCACTGAAACATCAGCAATTCCTAAAACAAATGTTAAATGTCACATGTTAAACCATTACTTTCTAGGATGGCTTAAGGGTTAGTTAGTTAGTTAGTTAGAGACTTTATTTCAAGAGGGTAACACTTGACATTAATGAAAATGATAAACCTGTGGCCCTCCATATTCCTAATTACAGAAATATTATAAACTTAATAAACTATACTAAAATAAAATATGCTAAATTAATATTTACATTTAGTAGGTAATTATACTTATAATATGTTTACATTATACAAAGAATATTTAAAATAAAATCATTCAAAGAGATAAAAATGAATCAAAAGTTAACGTCTCGCTGCTTTGTTAAAAAGTACTTAAGAAAGTTTCTTTTAAAACTACTCGGACTATGACTTTTCTTTAAGTCACTTGCAATACCATTCCAAGCCTTAATAATCTTAACAGTAAACGTACGCCCTCCCTCAGTCTCTCCTTAAGGGTTCTTCCTTTGATGAATAAAATCATCTGGCATTAAACATATTGAAATAATCTGGCTATTATTATAGACCGTGTACAGTAAAATAATAAAGAGGCCAGCTCAGGTAGGAGTGGGTTAAAGTTATTTAAAAAGTAACAATGTTAACAAAAAATGTAGTGAAACTTGATGCTACTGCTACTGGACCTTATCATTAACAAAAAAATCAATAGTACAGTATATTATATTGAAGAGGCACTAACATATTTTACAATTTTAATTGACAGAAAAAGGCCCTACTAACCTCCTGTCTCTAGGTTTTGAAGAAACTCGCAGAAATGTAGAAATGTGTCTCCCTCCTGTTCTCTTAAAATCTGGCTTTCATGATATTCTGGTACAATTTGGTCAATAAGTTTATTAGCTGTAATAGCTATGCCTTTGCTATGGGTAAAGATACACTTCCAATCTTCAGGATACTCTTTTACACTATTCAGGATACCATATGTGGCAAGTCCTTCCTGCAGCTGTTGAAGTTGGGGGAAAACCTTGCCTACCTGGTCCATGACACATATTGCCCTTGAGAAAAAAATGGTATATGACTGGACATGACTACGAAATTTAAATACTCACTCTACCAACATGCAATATGCGTTAAGCCAAATTAGTGAAAATATTATGCACTTTGTGAATGGAGTATAAGGATGGAATATAAATATTTCTGGTGAAAATGTGTAATTGTAGACTACCTGAATATTATAAAGTAGAAGCATTTTACCGATTTTACCGAAGCATTTATTTTTATAAGTATACTACAACCACAACATTATTATTAGCAATACAAAGATACAGATCATTTACACTCTGGTCTACTATACACAGAAGGTAAAAAAGTAGAGTGCTCGTAGACAGCTAGTGTTTTGGATATATAACAAAGTGAAAAGGTGGTAAACTGCCAAGATTTCTAGTGACGAAATACTGACGTTTCGAGTGGACCCTTCATCAGAGTAAGACAAGGGCTCCGCTCAAAACATCAGTATTTCGTCACTAAAAATCTTGGCAATTTACCCCCTTTTCACTTTACTATAAAACACTCATCTCTGATTTACATCAAATTTATTCCAAATTTATTTCCAAATTTATTTCCAATTTTCAAACTGGCCCGCTTTGGCCCCTTACCGGGATGGAAAGTAAAGATCCATACACATATTCCGAACTTTATGCTAACAAAACAGCAACCCAAACCTCATAACTACAATTGTCTTCCTGGACACCTTTCAGAAGGAACCATTGTTTAAAGTAATAATTCAGAATAAAAACAAATTGTCAATGTAGTTAAATAGAGCTATAAACTACTGTATACTCTATTCCTAGAACATATGCCTCACCCTCCTAAACCTGTAAGTGCCAGATGCATGTATGTCTACCCTTGGACGAGGTGGGCATTACAAAATGTACCCAAGTAGCATGCTGCACTAATTGAATGTACAGTATTATACTATCAAATAACACATACTTTATTAGTTCCTTTATGGTGATTTTGGTTTCTCTGCATGGGACTCCTTTGTATCCTACGTTTTCAAGGACAGGGTAAACATCATCATTCATCAGAATGTTGCCAATTTCCTCTTCTGATGCATTGCTAAGCTGCAGTATTAGTTTAATTAGTACAATAAGAGATGATTAGGCTCACCAATTTGAAATTGATACAAAATACACATACTGTACATGGTACTAGTACTTAATTTCCCATTATTATACATACAAACCTTTTCACATAGGTCTTTATAAGAAGTTGACTTCATGTTCTCTACACAAAGATTATCACATAGGTAACATAGGTAATAGGTAATGGACTTAAAAAGCTTGGTGCCTGTCCTTCCTGCATGATAGATAGGGCCATAATTTCACCAGCAATTTTATAGTCGCCTTTTGTTAGTGACATTGTTGACTGTACTGGTGTTCCATTGGTAAACAATCTTTGTTCCACAAATTTCAATAACTCTATTTACAGTAAATGTAAAAAATGAATACAAAAGTAAATTTATGTTAATAACAGTAAATAACAAAATTCAAATATTTTTCATCGTTGAAAAATGTTTCTCCATGCAGACAACATTTTAAATTTTAAATAAATAAAAACATTGTAAATACATAAAAATTAATATTACCATGACAACAACATAAGAACCATGCAACATTTTCTAGTTTTGATGACTGATTATATTCATCATTCATAAAAGTTTTGGCAAATTTTTATTTCATAAACACTTAACAATTAATTGGTGCAAATTAAATTTTGAACTTTGGATGTTTTTGAATTTCAAGATTTCCCAGGATCTGGATTCTTAGAGTGCATATACTGTATGATACAAACATTAAGTGTCTTACATGTATTTTAAATAACTCTTCATTTTAAATAATGAAGAATATCCATTTACAGCTTTTTCATATTTCACTTACATGTAGTTCATGAGATATTCAGACTTATGTGATATTCAAATGATATAATCTATGATATCACAAGGTGTGCACAACATTTCAACATACTGGAAAATCATGTTATATCTCTTTAAGATTATTGAACGAAATCGCTTGATTTTGCATGTGGCTATAGACGCTCCATGATATCTTTTCTAGTTCCAGATTTATAAAGATTTAAAGATGTCAAAATCAAGGGAAAATATGGCACAAACAAATTGCTGATTCAGCACAAACTATGACGTCATATAGTTTAAATATTAGTGTCAGAATCAAATGAACCTTTGCACACAGATAGTGCAAGATGAAACACAGTTGATGTCACTAATTTTGTTGTCAATGTAACACTGTTGTACCCAGGCCCCTTGCACGGATGTGATTTTAACACACTGTATTTATCACTGGGGGTATAATTTTTCATATTATTATAGTATAAATGTATTTTAGATTTAGGCATGCATAGGTATGACGATCATACGTCTGATATTATTTTATCTTTATCAAGACAGAGTATGAAGGTGTTTTATAAAATCCATTCAAGGGGTCTGGGTACAACAGTGTTACCTTGACAACAAAATTAGTGACATCAACTGTGTTTCATCTTGCACTGTCTGTGTGCAAAGGTTCATTTGATTCTGACACATAGTAACTGAGCAATAGTTCATTTAAACATTCACCAAACTAACATGCAAACCATATTACGTCATAGTTTGTGCTGAGTCAGCAATTTGTTTGCGTCATATTTTCACTTGATTTTGACATCTTTAAATCTTTATAACTCTGGAACTAGAAAATATATCAAGGAACGGTAAACAGCATATCGTCCTACTTTTTGATGCTCTTTTAAATGAAACAATAAAAAATTTCATGTCATAATATACACTTTAAAGTTACCTGTAATTAATTACATTCAGTGGTCTGTATACACATGCAGAGTTGCAAGTGATTTCATTCAATAATCTTACACGATTTTCGAATGTTAAAATGTTGTGCACACCACTCATTTGAATGGTAATTTATATTCACTGTTTTAAGAGTTATTTCAAATAAGACAAACTTATTAATACCTCACCTGCAAAAAACTCCATTTTTGGCCCACCATCGTCTACAGCCGGTTCGCCTGCAAAAGTTATCTTTAAAGCTCTGTCTGGTTTGTAGTAATTTGCTCTAGCTCGCTTATAATCATCCCATATATGTTTCCTGCGTACTGTTACTCTAATTGGCTCCTCTTCTGTGTTGATGTGTTTGGCTCTAAGGGATGCAATCTTGTTTTTAATGGGTAATGGGTCATCATTGAATTCAGTATGAATCTCAGCAGGTACATGTACATTGTCCAGTGTCAAAAATGCTGGTATTGGCTCCTCTGTGCAAAAAGCGGCTGCACATGCATCAGCATGAGCAGTTATTTCAGCTATGTTAAAGCTATGGAAGCAAGTAGGACATTCACACATTTTAATGACATCAGATGTTGTGGCTAGGCTGGCTGGCTGATGAATAGGATTTCCGTCCTTGTTAAATATTTCATCACTTTCACATTCCAAGAAGCTTGGACAGTCTAATAACTCATCATCATCGTCACTGTCATCGACATGGTTCTTGATATCTGGTTCGTCTACAACTAAGTGGATTTGAACAGGTACACGAGCAACATCCATTAAATAAAGTGTCAGTCTGCCATAGCTAAATCCAGACTCCTCTTTATATCGTCGCAGTGTAAATTGTTCAGTTGATCCGGGTACAGTCTCCACTTCTGTTCCATCTCGATATGTCAACATGTGCTTTTGCTTACCGTTAAAGCGTTTGTTAAAGTGTTTATGAAACGAAAATTGAGGTGACTTTTTTATTGATTTATTTGAGAGAACTCCTCAAACGATAAAGAATGGCGTTTGTAGTTCGTCCATACCTTATCTCGTTTTCGAGTTATTCAAGATTGTGTAATATGACCTATGACGTCACTAGTTGTACCCATCATTATGATGAATCAGAAAATGAAGCATATCTACAAAACTATTGAACAAAATTCCTTGAAACTTTGCACAAGTATACAGGTCACTAAATTGAATATCCCCACGTCAACTTTATCGTTACCATAGCAATATATATTAGTTCCCAGACCTTTCATCCTACAGCAAAAAAATTATATTTTCCACTATGCCCTACAAAGATTTTGACTCCAAGTTGCTCTGTTTTGTTGGCAATACTATTGAAAATATCCCTCACTGCTCAACAGTTGAATATTGGTTTAGAAAAGGGAGAATATAAACATGTTTATGAGAGGAATAAAGGAGTCTGGGAACTAATCTGTTACCATGGCAACAATAAAGTTTACGTGGGTTATTCAATTTAGTGACCTGTATACTTATGCAAAGTTTCAAGGAATTTTGTTCAATAGTTTTGAAGATATGCTTCATTTTCTGATTCGTCATAATGGTGGGTACAACTAGTGACGTCATAGGTCATATTACACAATCTTGAATAACTCGAGAACGAGATCACGTATGGAAGAACTACAAACACCATTCTTTATCGTTTGAGGAGCTCTTTCAAATAAATCAATAAAAAAGTCATCTCAATTTTCGTTTCATAAACACTGTAAAGGCCGTGTGCTTCTTTAAAGATGCTTCAAGTATTTCTTTCGATGTTGCTGCTTTCCGAATTTTCAACGGCAATGATTCCCCTCTCTTGAGCGTCAGATCCTGCTTTAAGATTGCAATTGTAATCACCACTTCTTCGTCGTCAACTTTTCTTTTTTTATTACTTTTTTGTCGGACAAAAAATGATTGCCTTTCAGACTCTTTAGACGCAGAGAAGGCTTTTAAGCTTTGTAGGGAGGCGTCTAACTTTTCCAATTTTACGGTGCTTGTGCTTGTGCTAGGTCCGCTACTCTGTTGTCTGTTTGTTTTATTGACGTCTTTACCACACTTTGGACAGAATAAAAACGATTCTTGGCAAAAAAAACCACATTTACTGCAATAACAACCTCGTTGCTCACTTGACGCCATGTTTTGCATACAACGCGCGAAGTCCCAAACACTTGTTGGGGAGACTGGGTCTATTTTGTATTCGAAATAAAAAAACTTGCATTTGTATCGAAATAAAAAAATTTGCATTTGTATCGAAATAAAAAAACTTGCATTTGTATCGAAATAAAAAAATTTGCATTTGTATCGAAATAAAAAAATTTGCATTTGTATCGAAATAAAAAAACTTGCATTTGTATCGAAATAAAAAAATTTGCATTTGTATCGAAATAAAAATATTTGCATTTGTATCGAAATAAAAAACAAATTGCATTTGTATCGAAATAAAAAACAAATTGCAATTTTTGTTCCCAATTTACGTACATTGCAATCGGTATAAATATATTTATTTTGAAATAAATGCAAATCTGTGTTGACTTTCTGGGCCACCGTATATATATATATATATATATATATATATATATATATATATATATATATATATATATATATATATATATATATATATATATATATATATATATATTATATATATATATATATATATATATATATATATATATTATATATATATATATATATATATATATATACATATATATATATATATATATACATCATCACAGTCAAAGGACTTGATGTGGGATATACCACACTGCATAAATTATAAACCATCAAGAATGTAAAAGTCTATAACAACTCAGTGTGCATTGCGCACTTTTACTGGCTGAAATGACAAAACTATGTAAATGACCACTCTATGTAATTCACTTTTTATAGTTAAAGACATATTTAACAGCTGGTATATAAATTAGCTCACCGGTGGGAGGAATTATATTTTCGCAATTTCTAGCCATCATTAGGGTAGGCGTTAAAGAACAAAATAGATTTAGGATAAGTTTTACTAAAACAATAAGTATTTACAACCTATATAGACTATTAAATGTTGTTTTTTTCTTTGACATTTTTCAATTTTGAATATTTTCATTGTTAGAATACAGCATTGCGCGTATTGTTGCATTTAAGATTATTCAATATATGAGTCCTAGTCTTTACATGTAAACTTTGATTTGTGAGGATTAATTAAATTGTATTTAACATTGAAAATCCGACCAGATATGCCCCCCTCAACAAACGCGTAAGAGAGTAAAAAGAGCGTGAGAACGTGGCTGATACCTATACAGCTTAAATGGCACTACTTCGATATAGTTCATCAATAAAACTAGAAGACGCATCCAATCTTCATTTCAGTAAACCGCAGGTAACCAATTGAACGCCGTAATCTTGGATAAATTGGAGTGCAATTTTATATTTATATTTCATATTAAAGCAATCATTTTGATCTTTACACAGCATAAAATGTCCAAGTATAACAATAGAACAACATGCTTAATCGCCAAATAGACAAATAGAGAAATATAAATGCAAAAATTGTAGAATTTAGATTCCTTGTTTTGGACCGCGAGATTCTCGAATTGCAGAAATAAATCCTGGAACTAAAACGTCTGTCCTCCAGTCTGGTCCATTTCCCCCAAATAGCGGCATTCAATTGGTTACCAAATTCTGGCCCCAGTACCAACTCTTGTTTTATTTATGATCTCTATGACTACCTCTCTGATATTTTTTCATGACAAACACTAACCCTAGATGAGAAGGTTAAACCTTTGTATCTTTTTTCTTCTTATACAGAGATTTGAAAAACAACAAAATATCTGTTATTCCTGAGAGCCTGTTCAAAAATACACCAAATCTTCAACTGCTGTAAGTATCTCATTAGTTGAAAATCTGGTTAAAATATACAACTAGCTAATAATTAATAAAACTAGTAGTAATCACAGATTAGTGATGTGCGTTCGGAATGTGTTACTTTTTGTCAACATTCGTTAACAACAACGTTAACATTCTAAAGATGACAATATATGCGATTAATAGCGTGGCCGCAAAATGGACAGTAATACAATAACAGTCATCACAAATATTTTTAATTAACAATAATCTAACGACAAATTGGGATCATTACTTGGTGAATACATACCACCACGTAAATTACTTGAATAAATGCCACTTAAGTAGGTACCCCTTTGGTACAAAGGATATAGTAATTTACTAATCAAAGGATATAGTAATTTACTAATACTGTGCTGATCACTGGCATGGTACAAAGGATATACTGTGCTAATCACTGGCATTGGCAATATCTTCATGATAGCTTAAATTGCTGAATTCTTCAGTACAACTTTGCTCTGCCGGTTTTTAATCACTGGCACTGATTGTGTTCACTGTGCCCACAAAATAACTGAGATTTGTGTGTTGATTTGTGTGACCTGCTATATAGACATGGTCATTGTGCCCGAAGGCAACCCAGCCAAATAACTGGGATTTGTATATTGATTTAGGATATAGTAATTTACTAATCAAAGGATATAGTAATTTACTAATACTGTGCTGATCACTGGCATGGTACAAAGGGAAAAGTAATTTACTAATACTGTGCTGATCACTGGCATTGGCAATATCTTCATGATAGCTTAAATTGCTGAATTCTTCAGTACAACTTTGCTCTGCCGGTTTATAATCACTGGCACTAATTGGGTTCACTGTGCCCACAAAATAACTGAGATTTGTGTGTTGATTTGTGTGACCTGCTATAGACATGGTCATTGTGCCCGAAGGCAACCCAGCCAAATAACTGGGATTTGTATATTGATTTGTGTGACCACCTGTTATAGCCATGGTCATTGTGCCTGAAGGCAACCCAGCCAAATAACTGGGATTTGTATATTGATTTGTGTGACCACCTGCTATAGACATGGTCATTGTGCCCGAATTAGGCAACCCAGCCAAATAACTGGGATTTGTGTATTCATGATTATAAACAGGATATTTAGGATCAAAATAAAACATGCTTTGAAACCCATATTTTTGAACAAAACAACTCTGCAAATTCAAAATCAAATATCTAACAAGATCTATTTTATCAACGTCCAAAGACCAAAGAGAATATTTTGGTCTACCATTTAAACCCTTCACGCAGAGCAAAGTTGTATCTGCTGTGAATTCGTGCTGACTAAAAACATGGCAGCTCTGTGCGTCTGTACACTCTTAAAACAAGGTGTGCTAATGGTGTGTTACATAACACACAGGATGTGTTATAGTACCACACCATTTGAAAATAACTTTCAATAACACACCAAGGTGTGCTATACAACACACCATGGTGTGTTACATAACATACCACAGTGTGTTAGACAACACACCAATGTGTGTTACATAACACATGGTGTGTTACACAACACACCTTACAATATCATGCATTTTTTCTAATTTTTAAATTAACACACCTTTTATGCAAGCTGTGTTAATTTAACACACCTTTCCAAGCGTAACACACCATTTCAGATAACACACCTTTCAAATAACACACCTTTTGTGAACAACACACCTTTTAAACAACACATCTTTTGTGAACAACACACCTTTTGAATTACACATCTTTTGAACAACACATCTTTAGTTTTGAACAACACATCTTTTGAACAACACACCTTTTGAACAACACATCTTTTGAACAACACATCTTTTGAACAACACATCTTTTGAACAACACATCTTTTGAACAACACACCTTTTAAATAACACACCTTTAAATAACATATATTTTGGTTAGTCTGAGCACAAAGCCCATTTTAGCCATTTTAGTCAGTTGTTTCTACACAATTATACTCTTTTGAACAACACATCTTTAGTTTTGAACAACACATCTTTTGAACAACACACCTTTTGAACAACACATCTTTTGAACAACACATTTTTTGAACAACACACCTTTTAAATAACATACCTTTAAATAACATATATTTTGGTTAGTCTGAGCACAAAGCCCATTTTAGCCATTTTAGTCAGTTGTTTCTACACAATTATACTCTTTTGAACAACACATCTTTAGTTTTGAACAACACATCTTTTGAACAACACACCTTTTGAACAACACATCTTTTGAACAACACATTTTTTGAACAACACACCTTTTAAATAACATACCTTTAAATAACATATATTTTGGTTAGTCTGAGCACAAAGCCCATTTTAGCCATTTTAGTCAGTTGTTTCTACACAATTATACTCTTTTGAACAACACATCTTTAGTTTTGAACAACACATCTTTTGAACAACACACCTTTTGAACAACACATCTTTTGTACAACATATCTTTTGAACAACACACCTTTTAAATAACATACCTTTAAATAACATATATTTTGGTTAGTCTGAGTATAAAGCCCATTTTAGCCATTTTAGTCAGTTGTTTCTACACAATTATACTCTTTTGAACAACACATCTTTAGTTTTGAACAACACATCTTTTGAACAACACACCTTTTGAACAACACATCTTTTGAACAAGACATCTTTTGAACAACACACCTTTTAAATAACATACCTTTAAATAACATATATTTTGGTTAGTCTGAGCACAAAGCCCATTTTAGCCATTTTAGTCAGTTGTTTCTACACAATTATACTCATCTTTAATTTCGGTTTCTGTGCTTTTTTCATACTTTTTATTCAGTTTACACTGCATGTCAAGCGCCCGCTGCAATATGATACACATTGTAGCCAGAGGCTAAATGCGCTTATTCTATATTCCCGTGCCCATATAGTTTTCCACATTTACATATACAGGACACCATTGTGGTTCTCACTACCTACTCCAAAACCTAAAAATCAATGAATATCTTGTAGCCAAAGGATAGAGCTAATCCAGCCTCGCTACAATATAGTCGTTACTTTACTACATTTATAGTCAGTTGACAATCGACGGACAATAGCGCAAATATATACACCACGTGATAAGCATTGTCCAAAGAGCAAATATCATGTCTTTGCTGTTAAACCCTTCCCATTTAATTTCTACTTTATTACACGCTACATTACACGTGTATCTTTAAGACCCTTGCCGTTCATCCTCTCACTCTATTCACATTATGTTTCGGCAAAATCGAGGGTAGAAAAGTATCAATTTTACTCTCCATTTGGTTAATATAAACATTGTCTTTAAAGCCCATATCGATCACAGAGGGGAATTCCCTCTTTCAATGACATTTCCGGGCACCGGAAAGGTCTATTTTATTGTGATATGAGCCTTTGTTGTCGTTCTCACTTTTTCTTCCTACCCAATTGGAATTTCTTTGCTACATAAGGTCTGTTGGGACGTGCAGGTGGTGGTGGAGCGACTTTATGCTTTTGTAGCAACTTTATCAATTCTGCTTTCTTTAGTTTTGAATATCGAACAAGACCGTTTGCTTTTGCAGCCATTTTCAAATCGCACACAGTCACGGGCATCTTTTGTAATAGGCGCTTTTATAATACCATTCTTGCGACTAAATATCCACTCGTTAAACCGATCCCTCCCAACGCTAGTTTTTGATAGCGAGCCATTTCCTTTGACGGTTTGTAAAAATCGCCAAGTGTTGGCTCTTTTGTGTACGTTTTATTATCAAATTGAACACGCTGTACTCTCGCCAACATATCCAACGCCTTGTTTGTTTCGTTGATGTCATTGTCGGCGTCTACCAGCTGTTGTCTCAGGCGTTGTATAGAGTCTTTATGCTCTACTTCGTTCTGATACCATTTCTCTTTTGCTTTGGCTAGTTGCTCCATTGCCTGGTCATGTCGCTTGGCCTCTGCCGCGTACTTGTCTTTGTCTAGTAATCGGAAAGCGTAACTTGCGCCAGTAAAACTTATAGCGTTCACAGCCGCTGAGAAGAAGATACTCATTTTATATTATAGCGTCTCTAAACTTTTTACCCTTGCCTAGTATTAAAGAAGGGATGGATAAAACCAACGCTATAACAGAGGACATTTTTCGCTATGTAGTTTTGGGTGAGAAATCCCACACGAACGAGTATGGTGTGGTCATGTTGGGTCGCGTAGACGAAATTCGCACCGCGCACGCTAGACTTTTTACGGCAGCGGTGAACGAGTGTAGGAGGGGGGAGAGGGGTCGGTACGACACTCTCGATTTGCTCTTTGAAGATGGTGTGAACTGGGGGCGTATTGTGTCCGCGTTTGCGTATCTTCAAGCGACAAACGAGGACAGGCCGTTTGACGAGGATGATGAGCGTGAGCACTTGGGCCAGTTGTTTGTCAATACTAGGGAGTGGGTGTCGAGGAGTGGTGGTTGGATTAAGTTTGTGCACACTTTCGAGAGTCAAGAACGTGATAGAAAGTTTAAGGTTGGGAGAGTATGTTTGACTATTGTTTTGTTTTTGTATTTATTAATTACATGATCGGATTATCCCATCTCGATTCGAGATGGGAATGTGTATTTTATGAACGACTTGTTTATTTCGAGGAGCTAAAAGGGTCTTCGGGTATCCACTTTTTATTTTGTGCCCACTTTACAAGCAGAATACCTCCCGATACAGCTGCACCTAATTTCAACACTCCCTTAATGGACTCTGGCGTGCCAAGACTCTCCTTAAACACCTTTCGAGTCAACATCGATATTGCGACAGCGCCAGTTGTGTAAAGCATTCCGTCGTAGACCTCATTTGCCAACATTTTCCTATCACTTGGTGTACTCATCTTTATATATAGTGTTTGGGAAAAAAATTAAAGTGTTTCCATATTGTCGTTACGCCTAGGTGTTGGTCGGCTCTCAACACCTGCCCTCTCAACCTCTCTTGCGTCTTGTCGTCTGTTGTAATAAATGCTGGCTATAGCCGCCGTGCATCCCACGACACCAAACACGAAACCATAGTTTATAGAGGGTAGTGAGAAGCCACCTGTCTCTTCTCCCTCTCTCTCTTCCTCGAAACGTTTTCGAGCTTTTGCCTCTTTGGATATCGCTGAAAGACGTTTCCCAGCTGCCACACGACGGGGGTCTTTAACACGCTCAACAACAGGCGCTGTGATTATTGGGACTTGCTTTTCTTCTACTTGATCGCTACTCATCTTTATCTATAGGAAGTAGTAAAAGTGATTGTGTAGACGAAAAACAGTAAAACTCAAGTAAAATTCAAGTCACCTACAAGAATGACTAAAAGACAACGACAAGTCATTTGTAAACAAATTGGGCGAGAGACTGAACGTATTCTGTACGACGCGTGCCAACAACACAAGCACGACTACCACACGTACGCCTATGAAAAGTGTGGACAATTATTAAGTCATCCGGATCGTAAGCACGACATACTCTTGGACGTGGCAGAGAACGTTACGGGTTGGTCATGTCGTGTGTATAGAGTTGCCGAGGCACAAAAAGAAACCTTCAAGGTACAAGAGGGCGAGTTCACGTGTCGGAAATGTGGTGGGAAAAAGTGTGTGTGTGATTGTGGGCAAACAAGAAGCGCAGATGAGGGAATGACGGCTTTTGTGACTTGCGTTGAATGTGGTTTTAGGTGGCAATTGTCATAAGAAAAATGACAATGTCAAACTGTGTGTCGATGAAATCCTCGATGATGGTTTCTCAATTTCTCTAAACTTGTAAACCTATTGTGACTACGACAATAAACACACAAAACACGTGTTTCTTGCATATATTTGTCTATTGCTCTATGCAACACATCATAATCATTTGATGTAATAACAAGTGCGCCATTCATTCTTGCGTTCTCCAAGAATCGTTTTTGTTCACTTGACAGTTGCCCGTAGCCAGTGGGCGATTTCAATTCGATTACAAGTGAATTGTAGTGTTTGTGTAGATTGGCAATGGTGATGTCCACCTGGCCGTCTATGCGTCTTTCACTTGTTGTTTGTTGCTCACCCAAACCAGGCACAAGAAGTGCGTTGGGATGCCATCGTCTTATGTATTTAACCAATTGATAGTGTAAATCTGTTTCGTTTTTCAAGAAAAGTTGTTGTGCAAAAGGCATGGGTTGTGGTGGTGTGAAACTACCTTCTTTTCTTAGTGTTGTTAAAACTACCTCAAACACCCATTTCCTAAATTATTTAGCCGCTGGCAGCTTTGAACCAAAGACAAGACCATATAATCCTGGTTCTGTTATATAGATTTCGCGTGGTTTGTACACCCGCCATTTTTGGCGGGTGTCCGATTTCCGATAGTCGTAGTTTACAATCACTGTCGACGTACTTTCTCACTGTTTTATCTGTGTCTTTGTATCCTAACGCGTTCGCAGCGTCTTTCGCTCTCATGTAGATTTTTCGATCCACCTTATTGTAAAGGGATGAACACTCACACCAAGGTCGTTGTTCGTAAATTGCTTACGAATTATGCTGCTCATCTTTATACAAAGAGCCCACCAAAAATTATGCTGAGTCAACATAATTGAATCGCTTGGAAAAAGTTACACTCTTACGCCCTCTGAGACGGGGTACGTACAAGCCCAAATGGATACGCCAACAACGTCACAAGTAGAGAAAATATACCCGTGCCGCTACTGCAACAGATACTATCCTACAGGTGACAAGCTACAAGAACATTATTCTATTTTCCATAAAATTGGGAAGAAATTTCTACCACATGTACAAAAACACCAACCATGCCAAAGACAAACAGTTTCAACAGGTGTAAAACTATAGTGGGTGTTGTAAACAACTTGACTTGCACCACTTGTGGGTACGTAGCCAAGGGTCCAACAGCGGGTAGATTACACGCCAAAATGGCGCACGGCAACGTGACGTTAAATTGTGTCCAATGTTACTTTGTTGTTGGTGAGGACTAGAAATAGTCCTCATCGTGGAGCCGTCGTGATCTTCGAGAAACTTCACCAAGTCGGCTTTTCGAAGATTATGATATCTCCTGAGTCCCCTGCCCTTTGCTATTTCTTTGAGTTGTTTCACCGTTTTGTTCTCCATTTGACTAGTGGAAACTTGCTTAAATGAAAGTTCTTTGTCGCCTCTGGTCACTTTAGTTTTAAAGAAATGTGGCTTTGTTTATCGTATTTTTGGTAAATTTAATGCGGTTGCTCCCATTTGGTGGCACTTTGAATATCCAGGATGCTACGCGGGCGTGCAAGATGGGCTTTTCTAGAAAAAATGAAAGTTTTTCAACTTGATTTATGATAGTTAAAGTGCCCCTAACCTCAACATTTTTTATAGTCTTATTTGGAAGAACTTTTAAAATGATAAAGTAACTTCTTTTGAAGATTTTCACTTCTTTGCTTTCTTTTGGAGATATATCAGTTTGTTTGATATGCAAATGTCCGGAATTTACGTCACACATGCATAATAAGTTATCAGAGAATGTTATATATCTTTGCGTTCATCAAATAAAAACACTAAAGTGTGAATAACACGTGTGAACACGTGTTACGTGTGCATGTTTCTCCCACAACACCAAACTTCTCGATTTTAAAGGATTTCGTTCAAGAATGAAAGAGATACACACATTTCTCCAATAATTCATTACAGTATACACGAGTGACATAAAAAATGTTGAGGTTAAAAAATGTTGAGGTTAGGGGCACTTTAATGCTAATCCCCTCGCCCGGCGCGAAGCGCCGGCCGAAGGCCGAAGGCCTGAGGGCGAGGGTGATAATATCGACCGGCGTTTAGTCCCTCATCACGGATTCCAGGCGTAATGTAAAGTCACTTTCAGTTTCCTTATATATATATATATATATTCAGGATCAACGTCGTCGATAATGCGCGGCATTGGAAAATTTGGCCCTGGTAACTAGATATGGTATTTAAATACTAAATATCTGCATTTGAATTAAAATAAAAGTACGTGTTTTGTCGGGTTATACGGTGAATGAAGATTTGTGTTCAAAAAGATCGTGAAAAGGCAGTGAAAATGCAATATATCGTCGTCGGAAGATGTCAAGTTCGTAAATCAAGTTTTATACGTGGCGTCAAAACTAAAGGTAAACCCGTTTTCGTTTTTTTAAATCTGTTAATTAGTTACAAAGATAGTTTTGCAAACATGTCCGAGTATGTTATTCAGGCTTTTATTTGATGTATAGCATGATTTTCTAGAGTTAGTAGTTCAAAAGATATCGTCGTCTGAATATCTAAAATATTTACTCGGAGTTTGTAAAATCCAATCCAAGCGTCGTCGCTTTTTTCAAGCTGTTAGCTATCAGTTACAAAAATATTTTTGTAGGTATGTGAGAGGCTGTTAATCAAGCTTTCATTAGATATGTAGAATGAGTTCTTAGAGTTAGTACTTCAAAAGATATTGTGGTCGGAACATTTTCACTTTTGGCATGTCGTCATGGCAACCGAAATTTAAAATTATTATAACATCAACCCAAGTCAGTTTTAGGGTTAGGATTAGCGATTATTTGAATTTCGGTTTGTTCATATATCGAGAAAGCGCCAATCAGACATCACAAAATCACTCTTTGAAGGGCTTTCGCTCGAAATTGAATAGTCCTTACACACGATATACCAATAAATTATGTGCTTTAATTTAAATTATCCATCACCATTGTTTCACTCGGTCACTTTGCAACCTCATCCACAATGGAATAATTGCAATACTTGATAATTAGCCTATATAGTGAGTACCAGTACTGGTGGTAAGGATGTAAAAAAGTACGGATTATAGTTGTGTTTATACTGCAAGTCTATAGGACTAACCAGGCCCCAACCGGCTGAATGCCACCTTGGGCCTGGCTTACATTTTACTGACTTTAATAGTCTATAAACATGCACCACACTGGTTATAACAATCAGTGTTTGTGCACTCATCTGATGGCATGCTGGTCTGGCCAATGGCTTAGTGTGTTTGTGTAAACACCTTTGTCCTGTATTAGGCCTAGACAATGCCAGTCCTAGGCTTGCAATGTATATATTTACACAGCTTTTGTAGGATATATACTGTATATAGATACTGTATAATTGGGTAGGTTATAACACTCACTGTGTCAGGGGAACACATTAAGGATTAAACAACTGGTCATCATCTCACTGACAACAAGCAGCTGAAGGGAATTTCATCTTGAATTAATGATATATTGGTGAAATAATTAGATTAAGCAATGTTCTTTGTTGCATATTATGGACTAGCTTTTGTCATTTCATCTTTTTGAAATGTGTTACCAGTACTTGAATACCATTGAAATACTGGTACATGTACATGCATAATTATATAATATAATAAGATTATATATTAATAAAAGCATCGATCTTATCAATATATAGTCAGACAACTCTCATTGCAAAACTCAAAAATTAGCTGATATAGAGTATATACTGGTGTCTTGTAGTAATTAGGATGTACAAAATTACAGACTTTAGCTGTGTTTACATATATTGCAAGTCTATAGGACCAAGCTGCCAGCCACGACCTGGGCCTGGCTTACATTTTATTGACTTTAATAGTGTAAGCATACACCATACTGGCTATAACAATCAGCATTTACACTCATCTGATATTATGGCATATGCCCTTCTGGCCAATGGCTTAGTGTGTGTGTTTAAATTCACCTTTGTTGTGGATAGTAGGCCTGGACAGTGCCAGTCCTAGGCTTTCAATGTATATTTTTACACAGCTTTTGAAGGATAAATACTGTATAATGTATAATTCATGGGTAGGTAATTAACACTCACTGTGTCAGGGGAACATGTTATAGCTAGGGATTAAACAAGTGGTATCACCCCACTGGCAAGAAGCAGCTGAAAGGAATTTCATCCTGAATTAATATATATATTGGTGAAATAATTAGATTAAGCAATATCGTTCTTTGTTGTATATTATGGGCTTTTGTCATTTCATTTTTTGAAATTGTGTTACCGGTACTTGAATACCATTGAAATACTGGCACATGAATGTGCATAATTATATAATATTAATAAAAGTTGAGAAACAGAAGTCTTCTAAAAGAATAAAAGGTTTATCAGCCTTATCAATTTGGTCTAGGATAAATTTAGGTATTGAATCTTTTGGTCTGCTTATACTAACAATTAGACAATAAGGAACATGCAGATTACATTATTACAGTAGGGTACATGTATCTGCTTATACTGACAATTAGGCAATAAGGAACATGCAGACTACATTATTACAGTAGGGTAGGTTATATGCACGAGTCTCGTGAATACAATTGTACTTTGAAGGACATTGGCAACAAAAATTAAGTTTGTTTTATTTGAAAGAACTCTTAAAATAATGAAGAATATTAATTTATAGTTCTTTCATATTTTACTTAGTTCTCGAGATATTTAGACTTATGTGATATTCAAATGAGATGATCTATGACGTCATAAGATGGTTAATACATTTTAACATATTGAAAATCGTGAATATCTTTATGATTATTAAATGAAATTACTTGAAACTTTGCATGTAGATACATACCACTAAACTGCAGATCATCATTCAAGTTTTATGGTTGCCATGGTAACGGATTAATTTACAGACCTCTTGATTTCAAAAACAAAACTATTTGTTTTTCTGACATAGTAGACTTTGTACCAACTTCAAATCTCTGTTTCAAATTGGCTATGACAGTGAACATTTGCTGAACAGGTACCAACCCAATAAGGTTCGGCACTGAAGAGAAAACAAATAATTTTGTTTTCGAAATCAAGAGGTCTACAAAATAATCTGTTATCATGGCAACCATAAGACTTGAACGATGATCTTCAGTTTAGTGGTATGTATCTACATGCAAAGTTTCAAGTAATTTCATTTAATAATCATAAAGATATTCACGATTTTCAATATGTTAAAATGTATTAACCATCTTATGACGTCATAGATCATCGCATTTGAATATCACATAAGTCTAAATATCTCAAGAACTAAGTAAAATATGAAAGAACTATAAATTAATATTCTTCATTATTTTAAGAGTTCTTTCAAATAAAACAAACTTAATTTTTGTTGCCAATGTCCTTTGAGTAAAATTATGAGTATGCTACTGTTACTGTAAACATGCATGTTGAAATTTATTATTAAAAGGATAACTGACATAATTAACTTAATTATGTAATATATAATTAATACAATTGTTATTTAAATTAATAATTATTAAAATTAATTATTAATTTCAATAATCAATAGTTACACAATTGGTTTCTAACCCTGCCTGCAAGACAATTTAGTGTTGGCAGACTTTCCCACTTGGGTACTGTTCAGTACACTACCCACAAATTGCACCCAAAAAATAAGCAGTTTGAAAATCTGTTCAGTTTGGCAATATTAATTAAGCCTCGAACAGTAAGCGGGCGAGGGGTTGTTGCGTACACGTATTTCTAGTTTATATTAACATAATGTGCCTTGTTCGGGAAATTCAGACGTAATCAACAGCCGGTTTATTGAGCTTTCAGAAAATGCCGTATAGCTTTCGCAATAGTTATGGATATTTCTAAAGATATCAATAGAACAAAGAGGTGGTTCAATTTTGGATGTTTTTCAGCCGGACAGGAAAGAGTTAATACATATTTAAGAAACTCGCCTCAGTGATGTGATGACTACATGACTTTGAGTTTAGTATACGGATATTAGATAACAATTTAATGTTGCGGTAGCAAGATCCCTCTGAATACATTTTTAATACCATACAATATAACAATTAACCCTTACAACCATTTGATAGAACATATGACAAATAATATTTCCACACAAAAAGTTTGCATAAATTATGCTAATTAGCTGACGAAATGGCCGCCGATTGGTCAAAATCGGGATATACTTCAAACAAATTTGCCATTTTCCAAACACTATTTCTCCCTCATTTTCCCATATATTTCAATAAAATTTTCACCACAGCCTCCTAACAGGAATATCTAGGGAATGGTGGTAGGAATTTTGAATCTGATTCATACTTGTTGAATTATCTGACATAATTAATATAATTTAGGTGGTGGAAATTGAAAAAAAAAGAAAAAAGCATGTCAGAAAATAGCTGAAAGTTTATATTGAAAATTCTACCACCAGAATATGCCTTAGTATATAAGCTATAAACTCAGAAACTTTCAGGACCTTATCTCTAAAACTGCCTGAGAAATCTTGTTTGAAGTATATCCCGATTTTGACCAATCGGCGGCCATTTCGTCAGCTAATTAGCATAATTTATGCAAATGGTTGTACGGGTTAATTGTTATATTGTATGGTATTAAAGGGATACTGCAGCGGCAAAATACAAATGTAGTTCATATGAAAGATCTTACTGAATTTAGTTTATTTCTAAAGTTTCAGCATTCCTATCAATTTAGTTGAGAAGATATGGCTAGTTGAAGTTAAAAATGTGAGGATTTTGACGCCATATTGGTTTTGAAAATATGACGTCTTGAATGATTCTTTATCGGCAGTGGAGTTGTTTTGATTGCGATCACATAGTGATAGCTGTTGTGAGTGCTCTTTGGATGAAAATTTGTCGAAATAAACTATTTATTACCACATGCGGGAAAGTAGAGGAGCTTCTTAGGCATAATACGAGATAGAATCACTCAGTGACGCGACGTCATATTTGAGAAACAAGTATGGCGTCGAAATTGGACTACTCTCCAACTTCAACTAGCCATATCTTCTTAACTAAGTTGATAGCACTGCACGAAAAAACTGATTTACTTAAATTTACAATATGAGCAAATATGGAGCAAATTTATTGAAATATTATATTTACTAAAGGAGTAAACTTGCTGAATGCCGCATTTGCTCACTTTTGAGCAAATATGAAGCAAATGCGGCATTCACCATGTATACTCCTATAGTAAATGCAACATTTGAATAAATTTGCTAAATATTTGCGGAGTTCTAAATTTGAGTAAATCCATTTTTTCATGCAGTGTAGGAATGCTGAAACTTTGTAAATAAACTAAAGTCAGTAAGATCTTTCATATTATGAACTACATTTGTATTTTGGCTGGTTGATTTATCTCGTGTTTGGGCCGGGTTTGCCTCTGTAAGTGTATCTACGAAGATTACTCTCATTAATATTCTTTATATATAGATTACCCTTCATAGTATTCTTTACGATAAAGATTAAATATTAAACAATGAGTTCCTGAGTGATCGTAGGTTTAATGATGCATGCATGTGACTGATTTACAAGCTTTGAAATTTAGTCCATAATATTTGGTTGTCTTATTATATAATTATTATCAAAGGGGAACTGTACCCAAAGAACAAATTACTTTTAAATAAAAGGGCTTCAAGTATAATGTTTAGAAATGTTAATAGTTTTACGGTATCTGCTCTTGTACTCGAGAAATTCTGGATGCCGCCATTTTCGAGTTTGCTCGACGGACCAAGGTTGATGCGTCACTTAAAGGATGAGTGTCCAGCTAATGCTTTGCGCGCTTGTGTTATTGTTTTGATTGGATTATTACGTTTTCTTGTTGTTTTGTTATCTTCTTACGATGCTGTTAAAAGTAGTTTAAATCAGTTTGTAGTGATGTCTGACTCTGAGTTTGTCGAATATTGTGAACCGCACTCTTCGTGCCGTTGTCTGTCAGCGTGTTCTATTCTCAACGGCTTCGATTACAACGGCCTTGTCCAATACAACGATTTACAGCAGTGACCGTTCGTTTCTAGCGTAATATCTGTTCCTCTACTCATAGAATATATGGAATATAAGGATCTTATACTATTGGCTTTGCCAGGAAACTGCGGTCTTGAAGGAAACTTTGAAATTCACGCATCAAACGGCAAACCACGAGCGACGGATACCTGTCTGAAAGCACAATTCCACGGCGCACCGAGTGTAATCAAATACTATAAAAAATATGATAATAATAACTTACTACATTATCTCTGCTCTTACAAAAAACACAATTTGAGTAATTTACGGCAAGGATTGCTCAGATATCGAAGGATTGGTTGACTTGTTCAATTTCGTGGCCCAAAAATGGCCGCGAGCAAGCTTGTGAGCGCGCAAAGCATTAGCTGGACACTCACCCAATGTGCTTCTCATTACCTATCCTTCAACAAAAGCAAACTATTCCAGTGATTCAAGCCATTTTCGCCGAGAAAATCGACGGAAACGTTTACGTAAATGATCAGGAAGAATCTTTATCACATATAGAAAGACACGATACGTGTCCTTTGTGTTTTCCTCGCAAATTATTTATGAGTTTTTGAAGTTAGCTCTAAACAATATGCAAAAACCATGTGTTAACTCACCAATTCGTAGAAATACCCATGCGAACCTCGTCCCACACAAACAGGTGTTTTGTAAGGGTCCCCGTCTTTGCAGTGTTCGTAGTCAGGCTTTTCACTCCAACATTGTGCCGGCTTTTTTTTCAGACTGGAAAGATCAATATTGTTGTATCCCCAACATTCGCCATAATTCTCGATGCAGTAGTATTTAAAACCGGCGTCTTTAGCTTCTTCAGCACAACTGCCATACGAAAAAGATAGTTTTATAATTTTACTTTGCACATATATCATTTTATCATTCACTTCGTTTCTATCCTGAATTTTGATTGGTTAGTTTACCTGCAAATAATTGACTGCAGATAATTTTCTGTGCATGCGCACTAGCAACAGCTATTTCAAATCATTTTCGCAACGTTTGTTTTCATGCGAAAACAATTATGGCAGCTAGATTTCCTCAGGTGTCGGAGAACGGCAAAATTGAAAGTATTTAGGAGGCAAGAACAAGTGATAAATCTATTATTGAATGATAAACCGATTATTGAATTCGTCAGTCGCAAAATATTTATCAATTATTGAATGAAGTTGAGCATGATATGAAGAATTATCAAGGCCGAAGTTTGTGTTATCTGCCGAAGCCGAAGGCGGATAACACAAACTGAGGCCTAGATAATTCTTCATATCATGCGAAAACCGAATTCAATAATTGTTTTATTATTTATTTAAAAGATTAACTTTATCAACTATTTAACAACTGCGTCGTTGGAAAAACGTCATAGCGTGCAATATTGGTTTTTCATATTGCACCAGGTGACGTCAATCGTGCAATAATCTTTTGTCATATTGCACCATTGATGTCACAACTCCATATTTGGTAGGGCAATGAGTTGATATGACGATTTCACCGTTGGCTGGTTGGATTTCACCGTTTTACGGTTTATATCTACGAAAGGTTTAATAGCGATGGTGTATAGATCACGTTTGAGTTAATTCGCGATATAATATGACAAATGCGTGCAACGGTAAACATCAATGCCTGTACTAGCAAACACACTGACCACTGATCTCAAAAATAGAACTGGATTGAGCTTTCTATTGTATCTGATGGGCTGATTTTGAAGCTTGCATATTTGCATAATGTAAATTGACGAGAGATCATTGGGACGCTCGCGAAATAGGTTTAGTGTCTGGCCAATATAGTTTCTTTAACATTAAATGCATAATATATTGAACCTAATTTGACGTCTCATATTAGGCTTCTCTCACTGGATAATTAGAGCCAACGGCGGCCATTACTAAGGGACCAAAGTCGCAGTAAATCTGTAGGTAGGCCATGAATCGTTTTATCCAGTAATTTGAAAAATGTCTTCTGGTCCCTGGTCCTCTTTATAGTAAAATTATTTTATTTTGTTGATGGTAAGAGCGCATAATCCAACAAAAAACCTCATAGGATCCTCAGTTGGTCCCTTAGTAATGGCGGACTTCCGGCTTCATTTTCTGAACAATAGTTGCTCGATCCAGTCTTTATTGAGAGATCAGTGACATTGACACTGTCTTCGTCCAAATTCGTATAGTACGTGAAATTTACACACAAGAACCTGACCAAAATGTTAGTCAGCGTAAACACAATGGTTCTGATAAACAACAAAAGTATAGTAGTTCAATACCTATCGTGGACCAAAAAAGCGAAGGAAGAAGCCTACTCGACAGCGTGGTGAAGCCGTTGATTAAGCATAGTCGAAGCCAACAAACGATCTCGGAGAACTTTCGCTGTCTTCCGGAACGTGTTCGGTTGTGACGTAGTGCCACAACCAAACAACATTTTCGTCAGCAGACACAAAAATAGGTACGCATTGCGTACATGTGTCTGATGACAGTTGGGGATCAGAATTGTACTGGATTGCTTGCATATTGGGTTACTTTTGATATGAGATTGTTTTGTTTACAGTTGTTGGTACAAACTCTGAAGCAAAATCAATTGGGTCTGGAGGTGATACATAAAGTAATATTCAGCAGACACAAAAAGTGTTTTACTTACTCGCAGTTAACCTTTTTGATAAACGCGTTCCAGCCACTGCCCCAGTCAATGTTCTCTCGCTCACTAAATAGCAACTTCTCACGTTTCTCTATCGCCGGAGTTGCGAAGCATCCTTTTTTCATTATTTTAGTTGAGCACCCTGGAATAAAGCGAAAGATATCAATGCAGATTGGTTGAACAAGTTACTGTGTTTCTTATTCTCCCGAAGTATTCGAATTGAATTCGAATTGAATTCGAATTGAATTCGGTTAGTTTGCAGCTTGGTTATTTTAACATGGTAAACTGTTTGCTACTCAAGCTTTTAATGCAAACTCAGAAAATGTTTCTGAGCCCCAGATGGGAATCGAACCCGCAACCTTCAAATTATCTGGAATATACCAGGAAAGGAAATGTAACAATTGAAAAATTTTAGTTAACTATTATTACATCAAATAATTTCCCAATGCAATCACGTGATAAAGCAGACATAGTTTGACGCTACTCTGGCTTAAAATGTTTTTTGAACGTAACTTTAAAAGTTACTGTCCATGACCCAACGAGTTCGACACTTCAATCTAGTGCCTTCATCGGGGGTGATGACAAATATCTTTCATTTGATATATGACATGTCTCTGAAATTTGCAGTGCAAATCGCCATAACAAGTCCATTCATAGAATTTTGTTTTTGAGAGCTCACAGCATACCATCTAGTTCCGATTCAAGGGAAAGTGAGAGAAAACATGTATTGTATTCGAAAGCATTGTATTGTATTCGAAAACTTGTATTGTATGTATTCACTAAAGCAGTGTATATATTAAAATACATATAAAATGAAAATTAAGTTTGTCCACTCCGAAAATGACGAGGAATGGTAATTTACAGCTCTTTCATATCTCACGTCGTTCTTGAGATATTTAAGGTACGTTTACACACTACGATTTGTCGGGCCGATTTTCCAAATATGGGCATCCGATTGATGGCGTTAGCGTTGATGTCAGCAAGTCCCGACACTGACAATCGGGAGAAAAATCTGTAGAAAAGTCACAGATTTTTCAAGAGTCGTAGCGATTTTTGACTGTAACTATGACTACCGAATAAACGCGCGTATATTTAAAAATAAATTAAAACAAAAAAAAAGAAATATGTCGACCGTAAACTACGAGTGTATAGCAGACGAAGCTGTTTTATTAAATACGGAACTAGTTATAGTTTCTTCACCCAAATTGACCTTTTCTTTTTTTCCTTGTTTTTATTGCCGCCATAATCAAAACCATCGAAGCCGAAGCTGCGATACCCAAAGACTTTCTTTCACTTTCCGATATTTTTTTTTGTTCACGCCATTGGCACGCAATTTTATGTTGCCTATAGTGATTTTATAATATTTAGTAAAAATCGGGAGGTACGTTTACACACTGCGATATGTCGGGGATGACGAATTAGCGAAATTTACCGCGAATCACGCAAATCGTAGTGTGTAAACGTACCTTTGGATTATTGTGATATGCAAATGAAATAACCTATGACGACAATATGTTTCTACATTTTTAGAAAATCAAGTATATCTTTGAGATTATTCAACGAAATCACTTGAAACTTTGCACATTACGACACTTCGTGAAACCTAACATCATTACTTCGGAATAACGATGCCAAATTAATTTACTATTTCTACTACATCTTGACTACATCTTGACGTCATAGGCTACTTCGTTTGCATATCACACAAGTCTAAATATCTCAAGGACGACATGAGATATGAAAGAGCTCTAAATTACCATTCCTAATAATTTTAGGAGTTAAATTAAATAAGACAAACTTAATTTTCATTTCATAGGCACTTTAATGGCATTAGGATGAAAATTCACCCCCGTTTTTTAGATTTTCTTTAGCATAGAATAGTATTTCAGGGTCGAAAGTGATCATCGATGTAAAAAAGCCCCTAAAAAATGTTTTGAAGTAAGTATTTTGAGCACTGAAATCACTACAATAGACCTTATTATGACGCATGAATCTATTAGTGACTACTACTACCAGAATCCTTTTCGGTATATCCTTTTGCGATGTTAAGTTGAGCAATTGTTTTCCATCTCCCAGAGGGAGTTTAACATTAACATGAGAAAGGAAATCTCGCAAGGAATTACGGTACTAGTAAAGAATAATTATGAGGCCGATAACTACTGTTTAAAAATACTTTATTGGAAGTATGCGTCTTAGCTTTCGTCGATCAACGACATCATCAGAGACAAAGAAGGATAAAAAGATATAACAGCATTATATAGGTGCTAAGTATGTAAAATATGTAAATAAATATATGCTAATATATGAATATAAATGTGGTCTAAAACAATAAATGAGATAGACCACATTTATATTCATATATTAGCATATATTTATTTACATATTTTACATACTTAGCACCTATATAATGCTGTTATCTTTTTATCCTTCTTTGTCTCTGATGATGTCGTTGATCGACGAAAGCTAAGACTCATACTTCCAATAAAGTATTTTTAAACAGTAGTTATCGGCCTCATTTGATTTCCTTATTCTTTACAACAATGCTACTGAAGGGCAACTATATCCGTTTAATATGGTAGTAGTAGTCACTAATACATTCATACGTCATAATGAACGTGTTCCATGTGAGCCCGCAATTTCAAAAGATAATATTGTTTGTGACGTCAGATTCTCAATGCTACGCCTGAATTTCAGTCGAGGTTACTTGTTTTCTTGTTTTCTTCGAGAAGTAGATGAAATGCATGTGCAGCCTTTCAGACGAAGAATTTGAAAAAAGGATCTTGATCACTATGGATTTACTCGAGAGTCTGACGTTGAGAGTCTGACGTCACTTCGTTACGCTGGTCAGGAACATGATCGATTAATGGCGGACGTAACAACTCCAGATTCGGAGTCGGAAAAATAATACTTGCCATCGTCGAATCGCAAAACGGTTTCGACCGAGTAATATTTAGCAGCTGTGCTTTATAAATACGTAAAAATATCGATAGGTAAAAATTTGATCGTAGTACCACTTTAATAATTAATACAATCACTTGAATGTGTTAACATGCCTATAAATAAAACAGTGTTATCAGTTGACTTACACTTTTTGATTTCGCAGTTCTTTCCTTCGTAACCACTTGGACAGGCACACGTGTACGAGTCTGCTTGTGACGAACACTGTCCACCGTTCAAACATGGCGCGCTGTCACAAGGATCTTTAATGTATAGAAGAAAACAAATACACAACATGAGGTCGAGCCGTTTGAGTTCGTCAGTAAATTCGAGGATGATATTTTGTTGGTGAATTAGAAATTTTGCGCGCAAACGAATTGTATAGGAAATAAAACTGTCCTGTTTAAGAACGAGCAATGGTATCGGACGGACCTCCATATTTTCAGGAACAGAAAGACACAAACGATCTTTTCTTTCACCTGAATGCAAATTTTTGTAAATCCTCGGGCATTTTGCCTCCACGGTGCAAGGTCGGCGAAAATGGCCCTGGGATCGGCTGGTCACATGACACCCAGAATTTCGGGGTGTTTAGATATGATAATTTTTGTGGTCTTTGTTCCATTTCCTTTGTCTACTTTGTTGACCTGAATAATTGAGAAATATTCAATGCTCTTCAGAGTTTTCATGTCAACATTCGTCGGCATAAAAGCAGCTAACAAGCTTAATAATCCACCATATATCCATGGTTATCTCTTACAAAAGGTATGAAGAAGCATATATCCAATTTAGCAAAAGCTATCACTTCTAATTTGCTGTAAAATATTAAGACCAATCAGATTTAGATGAATAAATTATACTCGGCTGAATTAATTAGTTTTATGACAAGCCAATCGGATTATAGAATGGACCAGCCGATCCCAGGGCCATTTTCGCCGACCTTCCACCGTGGAGGCAAAATGCCCTGGGTACGAGGTTGGGTTTTCTAATCTTTTTAATCGTGTATATATATATACCTTTTTATCTATATTTCATACTTTTTAAATTAATTTTTCATATCATTATGATGGTATATACTTTAATATATACTATTATTGAAATTTATAAATCCATTGTACTTTTTAACTCAAAGTGTCCCTGCGACGAATTATCACATTACGTTTCCTGGCATTTTTTGTTACAGAACATCATTTTAGGTTAATAAATGTTCGCATTTGCCAAGAAAAATGAACAACAAACATTCTATCACAAGAAATTGAACCTCCAAAGTCGCCCAAATTTTCTCCGCCATTGTATTTCCCTGGGTACGAGGTTGCGGAGGGAGGATTTGTAGAAGTTCCGAAGGATTGAATCACTAATTTCCCGACGAAATATAATTTGTATTGTTTGAAATTCATTGCGAAGTGTCAATCCGAATGAATGTCCGCTCATGCATGCTAATGATGGGAAAATTTGTAATAAAAATTCGTAATGCCGACGTTTGAGGTAACACGATTGAAAGAAGTCCCACGGAGTAATCGAACAAGGCTTTTCTTCACAAGTCCCACGGGAGAAGAATATCGTTATTTTCATAAATTCAGAAATTGTCTTCTTTGGTGCAGTGGTTCTGTTGTGAAGCGAACGTGTTTCACAGCAGGGCCGTATAAGCCATAATCATAAGGACAAGACAAAAGGCAAAACAAAGGAATGAAGTCAAGCCTGCGACATAAAGATGGACATAGTCATAATCATAAGAAGCATAAGACAAGAGCAAAACAAAAGAGGAAAAAAAGAAAAATTCTCGTTGTTTTGTCTTCGTACGTCCCAGAGCAAAAGTCATGCTTTGTTTTCGTTGTTTATGCTTATGTCGCTCGTGTGAACCAGGCTATCGCCACCAATTTTGAAGTGGTCCGTTTGGGTCCGGGAACATGCCCCCCTCTCCCCCGCGAATTTTTAAAATTTTTTTAAGGCTCTGAAACGCTATTTCCTGCATTTTGTGGGAAGTTTTAACCAGATATTTATATCATAAACAGTTCATCATTGTACCGGCAATGGGGAAGTGATCAGCCAAATCATAGTCAATGGAAACGCGGCAAACTTCAAAGGGGCTAGTAATTGAACTGTGATTCATGTTGAGAGGGACCTGAAGGTGCACAAATCCTTTGTTTTAGGTTTATTAATATTTAAACAACATTAAACCCAAAGCTATTGGATAACTGCTTCATTATACAGAAAATACAATGTGTTCAGTAACCGTGAAAGTGCACAAACTGAACAAAAACAAAGAACAAAGACTTTGGCCGCGTTTCCAGACAATATAATTATAGTGACTATGGCCAAATATAACCATCAGTTCCACTGGCTTTGAGCTGAGCAGAGAACGGGTTTTTTGACAACCGTAAGTATTACTCTTATACTCACCCTAACCCCCACCTAATGAGTTTTCTAACCTTAATCCCCAGTCTTAAGTGTCTTCCTAACCCTCCCACTTCGATTCCCTTGATGTTATCCAGTTTATGTGACTGCTGACCAACAAGATTTCATGCTCATCCTCGATCATCGCCCGAGTTATAGCAAACCCCAACTTTTTCGGCAAATCTTTTTTCGGCAAGACAGCAAATTACTGTTCGAAAATCGAAAGCACGAGATATACAGCAGAGGAACTGAAGTGTGATGTACACCAGACCTTTCTATACTATTCTTTTAGTTAAACCCCACTTTCATTGACCTCCTAGAAGCCAATATACCGATAGTTCCATCTTTCCTGTGAGTCGGAGTTTTTGGTAGTTTGGTCGTTCATGTCTTGGTTTATTATTTTTGAATGACCACACCCAATGACCACGCCCATTTGTCGGCAAAATTAATTCTCACACCCCCCTGCTCAATCCCCTTCGCGACGGCCCTGCAGTTGTGACAGGGCATGAGTGATTCATGCATATGATATTAGTTTGTGTAATATAAATATTCGTATAGATTTGAATAAAGTATCTTTAGATCTGAGTGAGTGTACAGATAACATTACAGGATCCTATGAATTCATCGGGACTATATACTGTATATAATCCCTGCCACGTATAAGTGTAAATCAGCTAATGAGTACATTAATCCCTATTAAATCACCCATTGAGAACAAAAGAATCGGAGGCGATCATTCAAACATAGTCAATCGAGATATGGTCTGGAAACTCGGCAAACTTCAAAGCGACTATAATGAGCTACGTTTTGATGTTGAACCGTACCTTACACCGTGCATTAAACCCAAACGATTCTATTGGATGATTGCTTCATTATACCAAAATACAATAGGTTCAGTGACCGTGCACCGTGCACAAAATTGCATAAAGACGAACAAAAAGATAGAACAAAGACTTTAGCCGAGTTTCCAGACCATATCTCGATTGACTATGATTTAACAAGCGACGCATAATTCCGAAACTTTCCAGAGTCGACAAACAACATCTACTTTATATAGAATAAAATGAATCTGGAGTTGGACTGCTGATTAAATAAATTAAAGCTGAAAAGTATCGACATTTCATTTGTGTTGACATGCAATACCAAGGCTGAGCGTGGCAGCGTGCCATTCTCATCTGGCACCACCGCTTAGAAATGATTTTCAAATTGCTCCAGATAATTAGGTGACGGTTTCGCACATTTCAGTCTTGTATCGCGTGTAAACGCAACGGCTAACATAAGCTAAAGAGCAATGCATTTTACGTTTAGGAGTTTACCGGTGGCGATTACGGAATTAAGACTTTTTCAGGCTTTAGCTGAATAATTTGTCCGGTCACAAAAGCAGCATATCCGAGCTAAAATTGACTTGGCCGGTCATCTTGACCGGCGACCAGCAAGCAGTTATTTCGCGCCCTGAAAGAACATGGCCATATTATAAATGGAGGCACCGCCCTTTTCTCAGTGAACGCGCAGTAGAGTCATGCAAGTATGACTAATAAAGTGCCTCATGCATGGACGCTAGCTCTGAGCGGAGACGAAAACAAGAAAAGCTTTTATTTTTTAAGTACCTCTCATGCAAATTCCTATATTATATGAAATGAACCGTACGGAATTGCCTCATGCGAAATACTGATGGAATTGCGACACCTTTTTCAAACAAAAGCTACTGCTTTGATGAACAAATAGACAAGTTCACTACACAGCTTTCGGTTTTTAGTCAAACGCACATACCTCGGCGTCCTCACTGAATGCATTACGCCTTGGACAAAATAATAACTTTAGGTTTCAAACACCGAGATCATGAGAAACGTACCTGACATCACAGGAATTGCCTGTTGCCCGCAGTTGCGTAGCCAGCCCGACAATTTGGTCATGCTATGCAAATTTTACATCATTACCATTATTCATTTCTTTAGAAATGTATTGTTATCACGGTCTATTAACACGGATATATTTGCATAGCATGACCAAATTGTCGGGCTGGCTGCGCCACTGCTTGCCCGACTACAAGCGAAATGAAGAGAAACACGACCAGTTTCATTCTGCTGCTTTATTTAGTTTCTTTTGCGGAAAACGTTGATTGGTGTCTCTATTTGACGAGTATGTTTGAGCTAGATACGTCTTTGATCTGGCACTTGCTCTGTAGATGATAGGGTCAATGTCACTTGGTTAACTAGCCTTGGTGAAACCACGGTGGTTAAATCAGTATGTCAGGACAAAGGCAGAACCGTGCCCTTTTAAGATATTAAAAATCGACTCGCCTCTTATGCAAATTATTTTCCTATTTGTTATTTACTAAAGTTTTAGTTGACTGAACATTCCTTTAGAACCAATACACACATTCTCACGTCTCTATTCACAACGTCTCGTCAAGAATTGTGAAAGCGAATTTGGATGATTATAGATTGGTCAACACTTATTACTCGGGATACTGTGGTAGCACCGTGTCTACGTTTCGGTTGCAATTATTGCATCATTCCAATATTGCAACTGATCTTCATGCGTCATATTTGTGAATTCTTTCTTCAAAGTTCAAGTTGATCTGCTCTTTGTTCGACATATTGAAAGTGATCTTTCGCGCGAAGCGACTTTTTCTTTTGTCTTACAAGCTCTCGGCTGGAACTAATTAGAAATCTTTTCAATTTGAACAATAAAAAGTCGGCGCTTCGCGCGAACAAAATCGCCTAGTGGAAAACCGGCTTTATTCGTGCTGGCACGCCTATAGCTAGCCTGCGTGCAGACTCCACCTGATAATAAAATTACGCCTAGCGGGCGTCTTGTTTCCTTCTAGAATTCAATAATCAGGTTAATTGGCTTTTAACCTGCAGGGGCGGGACGGGACGTTTGCCGGGTAGGGACGATGATCGGAATCCCGGCATGTATATATTTCTCTCATATTTATTACGATCTGTTTATATGGAATCGAGGTTAGGCTGGAGGTTTTTCGTCCCGTCGCCCGGTGTCACAGAATTGGAAAATTTGGCGCCACCGGGCCATATTTCCTAGGAAATTTGCCCCGCCCCCCCTTCGGAAATGTGGTCCCCCCTGCTTTATCTCAGAGATTTACATAATATGTACATGCCATCATTTCCATGCATTCCTGTTCTACACCGCCGGAAATAATATGTTCACCGCCGAAAACATATTTTATGCACTACCGAAAATATATTCCACCGGAAAATACATTCCACTGCGGAAAATACATTTCACGCGGCAGAAAATATATTTCACTGCGGATATGATCTACACACCTCGGCATGTACGTTAGCCGAGTGCTGGACCGCGATAAAAACCATTAATTTTTTGTTTTGCCTAATATTTTCATTCGGTTCTGCCAGTAATATGCTGTTAACTACTCGAGTATCGCGCTTTTCGAGTTTCGTTTGCATGTCAGAATTATTTCGCAAGTCTTCTAACTATTGACGATTGTGCTTTGTTTACGCGAAATGCTTTTGCTGTTGTAAAAGACGAGTACCAGCTGTTCTGTTTAGACCTTTATTTCCACCCTATTTACCGTAAACGTTTGATCGATTGAACAAGAACATTAATTACCCAGGGCCGTAGCGAGGGGGGGTATTGGGGGGGTGTTTCACCATTCAACATTTTTGAAATTGAGATATTCGGAAAATCGAATTACTCGTTCGGAAAACTACGGCAACGTAGGTTAAGCGAGATTTCAGTCAGTGAACAGCAAAAAACTCATGTTAAGTTTATAGAACTTAGAAAATAATATTCACAAGGATAACAAATCTATTTTTGTCGATTTACTGCATACGTACATCAGATAGATGACACCTTTTGGCTTTTGCTTTGCAATAAAATTTATCATTTCCGGATTTTAAACAGCCTTCACAAAACCACGAATTATGATACCGTATACCGTAGAATTAAATTGTTTATATTTCGCCTCTTTTTTATTGTTGAAAACTAAATTCCTACATCTGTAAACTGTCCAAGGAAATCTCTTAAAACTGCTCCCAGAATGCGGGAAATGCAATTTCCGAGACCCTAGAATTACAAATTTCCCGGGGGGACCATCCCCTAGATTGACGCGCCTTACGGCGCGTGCCTCCTCATATTCGGAAAAATAATTTGAGATTCGGAAATTTGGGACTTACACCCCCCCAACTTTCACATGCTAGCTACGGCCCTGTAATTACCTTTCATCTATATTCGAATGTTCTAATTTCTATCTATTGTGCTTTCCTTAAGATCGGGATGCTTTGGCGAGTCTTTCATTGTGCTGCTGTAACTAAAACAAGACACATTCTACAATGTTCGTGTAACTAATCAGAACTGCAAAAAGTTGAAGATTATAAATTTTCAAGACCATAAACATGGGAGGCCAAATTTACGAAGAGGGGGCCAAATTTCCGAAGAAGGGGCCAAATTTCCTGGGAGACCGGTTTCAGTAATCGGGTCTCGGCTCAAGCGAGACATTTTTTGCCATATACTCCGTCTCGCCTTCCCGGGACAATATTAATTATGCTGACATTGCAATATTCGACAGCTTCTACTGATAAAACCGACGAATTGAACGGACCATCGGCAAACAAAAAGCAAAATAAATATTTCAGATATTCAGATGACATGATTGATAATTTAATAACGTGTTTATTTGGATTATAAGATGAAATGCGAGTACGCAAACATCGATTTTGATTGCAGACAAACCCGTTCAACATAACAAGATCCGAGAGAAGAAATTGCCAAGCTTTATGACGACGATGACGATGACGACTTGTAGTTGTTTGGGCCTCTATCGATTTGCCGTATATCAATGCTTAAGTTTAACAGCTAAAGTTGAAATTAACTCCATTGAGATTATTAATGAAATCGTGTATAAAAAAAAACTGAACCTGCATAAAATTAATTAACATTCTTTCAAACAACCTATTGTCACCTTCCAGCGGTTCTTTTTTATATTTATATACAAAAGTGCAAAATCAACTTCCTCATCATCCAGCCTCATCATGTCTGCCAAACTATATAGCAGTCGATCACAAGTCATCGCAGTTTTAAAACTGGTCGATCCCATCGTACTTTTCGCGCCTGGCTTTGACCTTTTAGCTTTGACCGATGACAACTTTAATTGATTTAGCTGTATACTGAAAGAAAAACCATTATCCGCTTGATCAATTTAATTAATGAGGACATTTTTTGTCTATATTTATATGAGTGGTATATTACATTTTCGACTTCAAATTCCATAATACAATACTGCTTTGGATGTCCCAAAATCCGGGTTTGTATATCTGAGTCCAGAGAGCGTATATATTGTTGAGTTATTTTTAGGAATTGTACATATTTTTGCGTAAGACCCATTGTCAACTGATTTCCGACAGTTTCATTGCACGAGGTGTTGCTGCATGCATGCAGGACGGTAGCTACTAAAAGAAGGAATGATCTACAACGACCTACATAAAAAGAGGTTCATTAGCTATTAAACGTCCCATTCTTTTTATGCTATTCCTTTGTAATATAATGTTTGCGGGTATTTATTTTGTTCTTTCGTAATCGTACCTCCATTGGCGTCAAACCGGGTATGATTAGTTCTAATCAGACCTGGTTTGTCGATCGTCAACGGAGGTAAGATTAGCAAAAATGGTATAATGAGGTATATTAGTTGTTAATGGGCCTGTGAGAACAAAAGAAATACCCACAAACATTATATTACAATCTACAACGACCTACGACGACCCAACAACAATCTACAACGAGCCAAGCGAAACTTCGTTTTCATTTATTGAACATTTCTTGAATTTCTTATTTTCTTGAAGCGATATTGACACCATTTGATGTATGTGCTATCAAAATCTTGCAAAAAATGAGCACAGTTACTCCTGTGCTCATTTTGTGCAAGATGGTTTGGAAGGCCGGCATACTTTTGGATGATCCTTTTGAATCGGACAATATTTGGGCCTTAATTGACAGACAACGCAAAGCGGTCAATATGGCGATTTCGGTGATCTGACGAACCACATAAACAGGTTTTTAGGGGAAGGGTATGAAAGTTTGTGTAATATAATAGGCATGTATGTTATGTACTTACACTGGGTAATTCCAAATCTGTTTTCAGAATTGAAATCGGTTAAATATTGGCCGAGATAACGTTCAAAATCTACAAATGCATGGTGTTCGGGTGCGAGGTCTGAGCCGAAGATTGATATATCGCTTAGTGATATCAGAGATAATGGCCACTAGAGAACAAAGGAAACTGAACCAATGATGATATAATTTGTTTTCTGTTCCTTCTCTAACATATCCCCTCGTGCACGCAGGCTTACCTCGTGTGTCGACCTCAACAGGGGAAATGTCCCCCGCGAAACATGCCACCGCGATTTCTCGCCTCCTGTGTGAAGACCTTTACTTCGATCTGAATTATTAGAGAAATTTTTCCTGCAATTGGAGAAAAGTGCAATCGATTCTTGTCTGACGGCTCAGAGCTGCTGAATAGCTGCGTTTTATTGTGGTTTCAATTTGGAATTTCTTCTGTACACTTTTTGTGGGGCAAGGGTATTTATGTGACCCTGTGAATCGTGATTAAAATATATTCCCAGAGTGGCGAAGAGCTGAAAAGCTAGCTTGAAAACTGTGCTTTGACCGATATCTTACCTTACCGATATTTAAATTGTGAAATTCTACATTCCTCGACCGCAATAAAGCTCAATAATTGATCAATACAAACTTCCTTAATCTCTCTTCGCCTCGCTTGATTTCACTGATGATGACCGTTGTCATATTTACCGTGACTGTTTACATATTTGTGATCTTTGGAATCTCTTGAGAAGAATTGTAAAATATCTTGTCGTGGGAAAATTTCACCTTCATACCTTTTCCTCCTGCTAAAAGTGATTTTCTATTCCCAGGAAATGAGGTACGTGAAAGCAAGGACACGGGAAAACATTGCACACTGTGAACTACAATGAACGTTTGAGAATTGAACGAATTTTGACTAAACAGGTGTGTTTAAAGTCCAGAGCCAAACTTTCTTGGTATTTCACTGTTGAATTAGTGTGCATTGACTTCGCCGCGTATCCCTGCTTTGACGACATTTTCTGTGAAAGTAAATCAACCTTAGCAGCTAGGGAAAAAGGCATGAAGATGAAATTTTCGAACGACAACATATATTACATTTCTTCTTGGTAGAATTCCCAAAGATTACGAATATGAACACTTTAAATATCTAATTATATGTCTGGAATATCATGACATGTTTTTTTGCTGTTTTCAATAATCGTGAAAATGAGATAGTTTTTCGTGATTCGTGACAACACAGCTCCCCCCTGCACCCTTCATTTTCTGCACAGATATACACACTCGGAGTTTGTGAAATCCTAAAATGATACAGTTGTCTCAAAGACAGAGAGTTTTGCTTTTCGCATAGGTTAGTGTTGCAGGGCAAGCTGTTGCTATAGCAAGCCTGGAAATAATTATTTTTGCTGTACCTGTCAGAATGACCAGCACAAATGAATTTGTAACGAACACACAAAAGATTGTACCTATATTCACGGTACAACTTAGCGTAACGTGTAACATCTCAAAATTTAGCGTAATGTCTCTAAACCTAGCGTGATGTCTCCACAACTTAGCGTAAACGTCTCACAACTTAGCACGTCTCCAAAGTTAGCGCAATGGTCTCCAATGTTAGCGCAATGTCTCCAAAGTTAGCACAATATCTCCAAACTTAGCGAAGTCTCATAATGTAATGCAACGTCTCCAAAGTTAGCATAATGTCTCCAAAGTTGGCATAATGTCTCCAAAGTTAGCATGTCTCCAAATTTAGCGCAATATCTCAAAACGTAGCGTAATGTCTCTCAACTGAGATTGTACAACACGAAATCTAAACGCAGTCCATTCAACACAAAAATGTTTTACTTTCACAAAAAGTTGAATGCGTAATCTTCGGACAAGATTAGCATCGGACAAAATGACAGACACAATTAATATTGTAACTGTCAAATCTCTAGAAATAGGATATTTGTACCGGACAATTAATGTCCGTGACCGGTCGCTAATATCCAGGCTCGATTGCTAATAAGGAACGTTTACCTAACAATGATCCATATAAACACGAAATGTACTAAATAAATTGATCAATAAGACAACTAGGTGCCATGGACTTTTCTATTTCAATCTTTGATTAAAAGTCATGCAATTTTTTAGATATGAAATAAATAACTTGGGATTTTCGAATACCTTCTTTGTATTGTGGTTTTACTTTGGTATATCTTATTTACCAAAGATTTAATTAAGAATATTTCGAATATATATTCTCTTCAGGAATTTTGAAAGCAGATTAAGCTCTGTCAGATTAGTCAACTGTTATTGTCCTCGAAAAAATGTCATGTCATCAATCAGCATGTTGGTTGTCCGGACCGAAATAGAAAATCTAGAGACAATGCAATGGACCTGTTGCAATTTGCATGAGAGGACAAGAAACTTTGTAATACAACCCAGTATTTAAGAAGTATTCACAGCTAATTACTTTTGAGTTACCGGTATGTGAAACCATAGACGTACAATGGAAGGGGAATCTGGTTAGGAAACTTAAAACGATGTGTCGAAACCGGAAACGATGTTTGTACAATTTCTTATGGTAATTATACGCTTATAAGCGGGCATGTTGTAAAACATGGACTGGACTGTACTGGACTGGACTGGACTGGACTGATAAAACATGGACTGATAAAACATGGACTGATAAAACATGGACTGATAAAACATGGACTGATAAAACATGGACTGGTAAAACATGGACTGATAAAACATGGACTGGTAAAACATGGACTGATAAAAACATGGACTGATATAACATGGACTGTAAAACATGGAGGGTTAGGATCTGTGTTGTTTTGGGGTTAGCGAATATTTGTTGATGTAGACATCATACATTCACAGCTACACGTTACATGTTTAATACCAGTCCATGTTTTATCAGTCCATTGTTTTACCAGTCCATGTTTTACCAGTCCATGTTTTATCAGTCCATGTTTTATCAGTCCATGTTTTATCAGTCCATGTTTTATCAGTCCATGTTTTATCAGTCCAGTCCAGTCCAGTCCATGTTTTATCAGTCCATGTTTTATCAGTCCATGTTTTATCAGTCCATGTTTTATCAGTCCATGTTTTATCAGTCCATGTTTTATCAGTCCAGTCCAGTCCAGTCCATGTTTTATCAGTCCATGTTTTATCAGTCCATGTTTTATCAGTCCAGTCCAGTCCAGTCCATGTTTTATCAGTCCATGTTTTATCAGTCCATGTTTTATCAGTCCATGTTTTATCAGTCCATGTTTTATCAGTCCATGTTTTATCAGTCCAGTCCAGTCCAGTCCAGTCAAGTCCAGTCCAGTACAGTCCATGTTTTATCAGTCCATGTTTTATCAGTCCATGTTTTATCAGTCAATGTTTTATCAGTCAATGTTTTATCAGTCAATGTTTTATCAGTCCAGTCCAGTCCAGTCCAGTCCATGTTTTACAACATGCCTTATAAGCGGATGGAGCAACTGATGGTCCCACATGGGCTATGATAAGTTATTGCCGAATTTTAAACAGTGGTATAATATTACTTAAGTTCAGTAGTGTCTTATTGTAGCTATGTGGGCCCACCTGTTAGGTGCATTACCATATTTCCTCTAATAAACGCCAAATAATGCCAATAAACGCCTCCCTCTAATAAACGCCTCCCCAGCTCTAATAAACGCCGCACACATCAGAGCGGCGTTTATTAGAAAAAATACAGAAAGTGCAAGAAAAAGGATGCTAAAATTGACAGATTTTCAAAACACACGTTTGAGTTTACATGAAAAAAGATAGGAAATACATGCTATATATAATATTTATGATTACAATACTAATGTTAGATAGTCTAATTAAACAAAGTTAAAACAAATATCTATTTATAAACGATCGTTTGAAGCGTTCAGTTTTTACTTTAGGTAATAAAAAATCGAGTAAAAAATTATGTCCTCGTTCACGCAATTGCCGTTTTCTCTGTGGTGGCAATAAATTATACAGGGCATGACTAGGGTCCTCCACTATTCTATTCCATAGTTGGCAATCTCTACTACGTATTAAGTCCTCAATAAAAGTTTGTTTCTAAAACATATCCATATTTAAAAGCGCGTTTGAGTAAATTATCAATTTGGTTGAGATACTTTTTATAAGCACCGCCCCAGATTTCAATGCCAAATAGAAATAATGATATTATGAGACTATGAAAAAGCATATCAGGTTGTTCAACAGGAAATCCATGATATTTACAGATGCGCTTAATGTACATTCTGCTGCTTGCTTTACGTATTAAATCTTCAAACTGCATGTCCCAGTTATACAGGGATGGCTTTGGAGTGTAACGCCAAGGATCTTTAACCATGTCTTTCGGGTTATTGTAGGGAGTGGATTCGGTAAAGATAAATGGTGCTTTGCTGTGAACAACCATTTCCCAAGTTTTTTGAAGTTCAAGCTCATGCGGTTATTACTTGCTCAGTCCATCATATTTTTTTGTTTTGTTTCAGTTGGGCGGTATACTGATATTTTTAGTTATTCATGATATTTAGTTGGTACCACTATGGCGGTATTGGTTCTGACGCTATACCGGTATAACCGTTGTTATGGTATACATGAGTAAGATAAACCTCATGACTATCATCAGTTTATCTTTTTTATTTAAACTGCAAGAAAAGTTCACAAATGAGAAACAAACACAATGTGTGTGTGCGCAAGTATAAGTGCGAACTTATAGATTAGAATTTGATAATGTTCTGTCACGGCGATCGCGACAATTGCGATTGTGGTTTCCGTTTGATCGCTGCGACCGCTGAGTTCATTTTTGACTTTTCATGACTAGCAATCGTGGCGATCGTACTCATCGTAGCGATCATATATGAAGACCAGGCTTTTGAATATAAAGCTAATTTTAGATAATTTAATTAAAAAACTCCCGATAACTCGAAAGTTTTTTCCATAATTTTCCTTGAATGTTTGGGTTATTGGGTGTCAACTGTATTTACTGTAGATCACACATTTGCTAAAAAATTGTAACGGTATACCGATACAGCGGTATTTTTCGAGTATCGAATACCGGTATTGAAATTCCCATAAGGGGGTGTTCACATTAGCCGGGATAGCCGGCAAACTATGCGCGCATTGGCGGAAAAATACAAATCGTGTTTATTCTGCAATATATCGTTACTACCGGCAAATCGCAGCAGCTTTAATTTTTCAATTGCATTTTTCAATTGCAAAACATAGAAATGATGCTATTATGGCATTTATGTTGAGAAGGCGATCCGTTTTCTACAGAAAGTTGAAAATTTCCAGACAAAGACGATTGGTGAGGCTAAAGAAAAGGTTTTGGGTTCGACCAGGTAGAACAGAACAATGGTGGTAATGTACAATCGGTGGAACAGCTCCCGAAGAAACTTGGAAGAAAAATTTCCGAAAAATTTCTGTTTGTCCGCCATTTTGAAATCAACAACCACGAGGCGAAACGCGAGCATGCGCAGTGACACGATTTCCACCCTGGCTTGTCGGGCTTGCCCGCTTGATTTGTTTCACATGGGCCCGGCAATGCCGGGAAGCGGGATCTCGGCAAGCCGGGCTGGCCCGGTTCCCATGTGAATGCAATCTCGCGAAAAGTATATAAAACAAAGTATGAGGCGGGATCCCGGCACTGCCGAGCTATCCCGGCAAAGCGGCTCATATGAAAAATCCCTAAGTTATCAAATAACATCCCGACTATTAGAAGCAATGGAATTGCAACAGTACACTTCCGTTCGTTTGGTGGTTTGTGGCTAAAGAGAGGATCCCTTGCACGATTATTGACGCCCATGTACAAGCTCGTTTCACAAGATCGTTTTATAATACGACAAGACATCGTTGCAATGCCCAATTTACTTTATTAAAACCCAATCCAATCTACTTTATTGAAACCCAATCTAACCCAATCTAATCTAATTTATTGAAACCCAATCTAATCTACTTTATTGAAACCCAATCTAATCTACTTTAGTTCAAACCACGTGAACGTTTTAAATACAATGTTACTTTAATCCCTTACTCTAAAATGTTTTAATCAATTCGTCATCCTGTTTCCATGCCATATTCATGCCATAAGTTCAGTTTACACCTGAAAGATTAATGTTACTCAAAGTTATTTAATGTTATAAAGTTACTTTATGTTGGTTGGTTTGGTTGGCTGGTCGGTGGTTGGTTGGTTGGTGAGTTGGTTTGTTGGTTGGTTGGTTTGTTTATTGTTGGTTGGTGATACCTGGATCAAAATGTTGGGGGAGCAACAGAGAATTTGGGGTGCAGTTTTTTAATAGATTAGAATTCAAGTATTATATGGTGTAGAGACGTGGTTTTAGCTGCGACCAATGTAGGAGGGGTATGGGGGCATCTCCCCCAGAAAATGTTGACTTTTCGAAGCCCTGTGAGGGCATTTCCCGTGATTTCTGAGAGGAATTTTCCCGAAAAAATTACCTGCACTGGCCGGTTGAAAAAAAAATGAATAAGATTTATATCAACTGTAGTCCTGGACCAACCTGTTAAAGTCAACAAGATAAATAACCATGGATCACAATATTTCCATTCAATGCAGTAGAGCCTTTGGTCATTTTGACAGGCATCAATTAAGGAGCTGATGCTGGTCAAAAGGGACCAAATAGTCCAGTGGAAGCGTAATTCTGGTGAACACTGATTCCACTGGTAAGCCTATCAGCATCACGATTAGCAACAGAAACACACTTCAAATTTCAAAGAAGCAAAAGTTATTACTTGAATTTAGCATGCAGACATTCAGGAGACTGGGAGGGCCAAATGTGTAGTTGGGGGGGGGGGGGAGGCCCCCCTAGTAGGGATCAGCCGATCGAGAAACCAATTTACCCATCTGATAAATTCCGATTTCCGATCCGAATTCCGAGCTGATCGGCCGATTTATCGGTGGTTATCGATATTCATGGTCGCCAGAAATTCTTAATAGTTGAATTTGGGGCCATGGTACGTGTCAATATGCAATCTGACTATCTGTTACTACATTTGCTCACATGTCTCTTGCAATTTTAGAAAGAAAATTTTCTCGCGTAATTTTAGAAAGAAAAAACCAACAACATTTCATTCCAGAATGAAAATAGACTTGGAAACGAACGCTCTTATTCCAGAATATATTGTATATTATTGGGCAAAGATGATGTGTCGGTAGCCAACTAGTATGACAGAGTTTAAGTTATGAAGTACAAATGATGGAAATACGCAAGCAAAAAATGTTTCACCTATAGGCTATAACGAGAAATATGTCATGCGCCATGACCCATATCAAATTAATTAAATTTGACAGTTTCATTGTGGAAGAGTATCCATGTTATAAACAAGTTGGCGTTTTTCTTGACAAACGAAAGGAAATATCACAAGTATAGAAAACTAGTGAGTGATATTTGTCAGAACCGCCGATTTAGGCCGATATATGTTGACGCCATCGGCCGATAACCGAACAGCCTGAAATGCCCTTATATGTGATAAAGCTAAATTCGTCCTGATTTATATAAATTTTATCTTTGATTTTCTCGACTTAGACAACATTGATTTTCAAACTACTTGTTTTTGAAGCCGTTTACAATAAACTCGCAGCGCGTGTTTTATCAGATCTAAAACCCTGTGGTTACGTGCACTGTTGTTCGTTTATTGAACATTACTTCATCATATTTTTAAGGGTTTTCTATTTTATTATATAAATATTATTAAGTTAGATCTAAACATGCATGTACCATGTGTTAACTCACCAATTCGTAGACATACCCATGCCAACCAATTCCCACACAAACAGTTGTTTCGTGAGGGTCCTCCTCATCTTTGCACTGTTCGTAGTCGGGTTTTTTACTCCAACACTCTGTTGGCGCTTTGTTCTGGCTGCCAAGATCAATATTGTTGTATCCCCAACATTCACCATAAAACTCGATGCAGAAGTATTTAAAACCGGCGGCTTTAGCTGCTTCAGCACAACTGCCATAGGAAAAAAAAGTTTTACAATTTTACTTTACATATAGATATATCTTTATATTTATTATCAAGAGAGTAGAGTGTTCGTAAACATATTTGAAAGTTTTGAAAGGATTGTCGTACAAGTCATGCATGCTCTCAAACGACTGAGATACCGAAACACAACTGGTGCAAATATATATCGTTGTATGAAGCCCTATCTATACTAATGAGAGTTAGATACCGAGAACGGAAGCTCTTAGCCAGATAGATGTATTATCTTTATATTTATTATCAAGAGAGTAGAGTGTTCGTAAACATATTTGAAAGTTTTGAAAGGATTGTCGTACAAGTCATGCATGCTCTCAAACGACTGAGATACCGAAACACAACTAGTGCAAGATATATCGTTGTATGAAGCCCTATCTACTAATGAGAGTTAGATACCGAGAACGGAAGCTCTACGTTCGAGGTATCTAACTGATTTAGTTCAAATTTTAGAAGGTTTTCTGCCAACGTTTTCTCTAGGGGGCAAGGCCGACGAGAGCATACCCCGGGCCCTAGGACTGACGTGTGTACGGGTCCCCTTAACTTCCTAATTTTGTTTTACGTGAAATATATGAGTAATTGCTTGCAAATAGACTTGTATACAGTAGTTATAATTCGGTATAATTCTTATTGACACTATACAATTACAGCCTGGATTGCAAAGGGAGAGCCCAGTGGATCGGAGTATGAAAGGTTGTTATAGTGTCTTTCCGGTATAAGGGGGTCTCGGGGCGTGTCCTCCAGGGAAATTTTAAATTTTGAAAGGCCCATATGTGCTTTTGCGGTAATTTCTGGACGAATTTTTGTGGAATTATGCCACTGGATAATTGTTAGCATTGTCCTTTTTGGCGTTTATATCGTGCTTATAATTATTGTCAATGTTTACCTATTTTGAAAATAGCACACACAGTTACAGCGTCACAGGTTTACTGAATGTACCTATAAATGGAAACTAAAGACGGAAAAACACCTATTCCAAGATTTGGATATGACGTTTTCCGTAGGTTCTTATGAGTTATATATGTTGTTTTGTCATCTATATAGGCCCTACATAGGCGTTGTTTTAACGTATGATATGATGTATCAACGTAATCACCCTTTTACTGCTGAATCTTAAATTATAAATGAGTTAATCTTTCTAAAACGATTAAGCCGCAGTTCTCCAGAAGTTGACGCCGTCCTGAACACGTGAAAATGCTCTTAGATATAGTTTATAGAACAAGAACGGCATTTAGATATATTTCCTTGCAAATCATTCAATTTCTTTTAAACAAATCTCTAAACTCCTTTTCTCCGAAAAAATTTTCTCAAAAAACATGGCTAGAAAATGTGGCTCATAAACCGTGCATTATATAACTCAATAAAGCATAAGCTCACGTGATTCTTCGCGTAGATTTTGCCGTTTTTGACGGATTTTAAGTAGTTTAAATCACAAAAGGAAGTCAAAGAATACCGGATACAAGGCAACTGCAACGTTGAATGCATTTTTATCGCTAAAATCGCCAACGTGTTTTCAATAAAGGCTTCCTAGCAACGCACATAACAACGCCACTTATAACAGGTAAATCTACATTTTTCATGGCTTTATTGTTAATTTAATGGTGTTATTTTATAAAAGAAATAAAAAACTTTGTCTTGTGTGATTATCGAGTTATAATGGCACTCGTGAAGCTAATAAAACACTCGGCTATCGCCTTGTGTTTTACACGCATCTCTCATGCCATTATAACTCGATAATCACACGCGACACGATTTTTATTTCTTAATTATTTTTTGTAAACTTGACTATTCAAGTTTATTCAAGTTTCGTGAACGGAAAAACCCATCTGATAAGGATTCCGAGGGCCTACGATTTAAGGTCGTTTTCCGAGAAGACGTGAAAGTCTTACCATTTGCTGGTGTTGTTGCAAAGGCAGCACTTTCTCCTCTATTATTTTTAAGACCCTGAGTGGTGGTCCGACCCAGGATTTGAACCAACCACTAACTACAATAACAAAACTAGGGAAAACGCGACCTCGTACCATATCGATTTACAAATCCCACACGCGATATAAAATGCAACAATTACACCATATGTGGAAACAACAGTGTTCCAACATGACGTAATGAACTAGACGTATAAATATATAGGCAAACCAACCTCGTTCCCAGGGCCTTATCTCCGCTCGCCGCCCGCCCCCCAGCGGAGATAAGGCCCTGGGAACGAGGTTGTAGGCAAACCTAATCACAAACGCGCTTTACTTCAGGCAGATTCCGATGATGACCACCGCTGAGGCCATCGAAACGTCAGTCACCAACAACAGTCTTCTCAAGACTACAACAACCTGGACTATCAATTTCACACATCTATAATGATACCATTGATACTCCTAGGTTCAAACCATTTACTTTATAAAAAAAGTGTTTTACTTACTCGCAGTTAAGCCTTTCGATAAAGTTGTCCCAGCCATCGCCCCAGTCAATGTTGTCTCGCTCATTAAATAGCAACCTCTCACGTTCGGCAACCGGAGGGGTTTTGAAGCATCCTCTTTTCACTATATTAAATGCCTCGCACCCTGAAATAAAGCGAAAGATACCATGCAGATTGGTTCAACAAATTGAAATAATTGTGTTTCTTATAGACCATTTTCTTTATTTACTTATTTATATTTATTTATTTATTTATTAGAACCCGTGGAATCTCGAAAAGTAACCGCCCCCCGAAAGTAGCCGCCCCCTTTTTTAAACAATTACTAGAAAAAACCCGAAAGTAGCCGTCCCTCTTAAAGTAACCGCCCCCCCCCCCCCCCCCCCCCCCGAAAGTAGCCCCTTCTGATGTCTATAACTATTGTATAAATAAGTTGTAACATCTGTTTAACAATGTATTTTGAATGGAATGGATTAAAACGTGTATAAAACAGTAATATCAAAGATTCAGGAAATTCAGACAGTAGTTATAAGTTTGTCTTTGTCATCGTTCAGACGTCCTCTTCCATTTCGGTATCTGAATATTCGGTATCGAGTACGGTAAATTATTAGCATTATAGATAATAAGTAACTACTAATTTAATCAAAATAAAACAAAACTTTGAAACGTTGTGCAAAATGTACAGTAGTGGTTAAAACTTGGCCAATGCTAAAAATAACAACCCGAGACCGAAAGTAAGCGCCCTCCGAAAGTAACCGCCCCTCCGAAAGTAACCGCCCCTCCGAAAGTAACCGCCCCGCCGAAAGTAACCGCCCCTCCGAAAGTAACCGCCCCTCCGAAAGTAACCGCCCCTCCGAAAGTAACCGCCCCTCCGAAAGTAACCGCCCCTCCGAAAGTAACCGCCCCTCCGAAAGTAGCCCGGGTGGCTACTTTCGAGATTCTACGGTATAATACATATGAATTACAAAGTATTACAATTAAAAATTGAATGTATTAGGGTAAACCAAAAACAGATTCATGCAAGAAGATTCCCTCAAGATTGGTCACCCTTACAAATACAAATAACAAATAACATTAATATGAAATCAAAGAATAAGACATAAACGAAATTATACGAAACAGAAAAACTATGGATTAAAAGTAACAGGGAAAAGTTTGAAATAATGCTAAAAATGTAGCCTCTTAAAAAACGACAATGTGTTAATGGCACGTATAGAGTATGGGAGGGAGTTCCAGAGCCTAGTGACACGAACGAAATAAGAACACTTAAAGACATCTGTACGGGCATAAGGTACAAGTACTGCTCAGAATTAACCTAACGAAAAACGCGTTCCTAACGCGTTCGGAACGCGACCGGAACGCGTTCTATTCTCGTTCCGAACGCGTTCCGAACGCGTTCCGAACGATATACTTTCTGTTTTAATCTCGTCTAGTGAACATATACCATAACCAGTCCAGCAATCAAATGATCAAGTTAAGTCCGTTTAGAAGTTTACTAAAGTCAGAAATTAACGAAGTCTTCCCATTAACTTTTTAAGCGAAGTCACAATGATGTTCCGAACGCGTTTGGAACGCGTTCGGAACGCGAACGCAGTGTTAGGTTATTTCTGAGCAGTACTGTACTATAAGAGTCAAGTCATCAATATTACGCAGACAACCACTCGTACTTCTCCAATTATAATGAAACCACGTGGCGTGTCTACTAATCAAGCCGTGAATCATTTTAAAAAGGAAGACAAGATCTGTGATTTCCATACGCATGTACAGAGGAAGAAGCTGAAGTTGTTCAAGCCTGGTCTTGTAATCTACAGTGTACTTCATGACCTAAAATAAGCCGAGAGGCACGGCGCTGCAGCTGCTAAATTTTGTTCATATTACGTTTATTGTATGGAAACCATACTGGACTAGTGGACTGGCATATTCAAGTGTTGACCTCACCCACGCGGAATAGAGTAAACGCTTTACGGTGTGATCACGAATGTCTCGATTTATCTGGAATATACCACTACCAGGGTTGGAAAAATTGAAAAATGTTACAGTTAAGTATTATTAAGTATCTTATGGTTATTATATCAACTATAATTTAAAATCTTCTATACCAAGGGCTATTAACGACTCCTCATCATCTCTTTGTAACGTCTTACCCTGGCGTTTTCGTTATTGGTTTACTTGCACACGGCCAGAGTGGCAAGTGGCAACAACAATCACTTGAATGTGTTAAAGGTATACTCCAGCCAAAATACAAATGTAGTTGATATGAAAGATCTTACCGACTTTAGTTTATTTCCAAAGTTTAAGAATTCCTATCAATTTAGTTAAAAAGATATGGCTAGTTGAAGTTGGAGAGTTTGTCCAATTTCGACGCCATATTTGTTTCTCAAATATGAGTCACTGAGTGATTCTATCGCGTACTATGCCTAAGAAGCTCCTCTACTTTCCTGCACGAGGAACTAAATAGCTTATTTCGACTAATTTTTCTACAAAGAGCATTCACAGCTGTTATCACTATATAAGATAAGATAAGATTTTTATTGAATCAGCACATTTGCAACAAAAGTTGAATTACTGTGGTATTACAAGTGTGAAAAAACCAAGTGATCGATAAGATTTAACGTAGAAATCGTGCAAAAACCAAAGTTAAAGTTACAGTTACAACAACGTTCCTTATGGTCAGCGTGAATTGAAAACTTTGATGGCTGATGGAATAAAGCTTTTTTTGAAGCGTTCCGTCCTCGTAGGTTGTATTTATTAATTCTTGCGCTTGGTAGAAGATGGTTTAGTTTATGTGTCGAGTTAAGCATCTTATGGAAGGGCAAAATAGCCAACTTCGAGAGCGAAAAAGTCCATGAAGATTAGATTTTCGTCTGACAAGATATATTATATACAATTGTTCTTAGAATAACCCAAACATTCGAAATATGCAAATTCCCTGACCTTGACATAGGCACTTTAACGAGTACGACTGTTTTACCATCAATCACAATAGGCGATTGCCATAAAACTAACCATTAATTATTTCGTTAATTAATTTTAATTAATTAATTAATTTTATCACTATATGATAGAGAAAGAGTAAAAGAGAAAGTACATTGAATCTGCCGGCGTACTTCTTTGAATGGGTGATCATTACCCAAGTTTATGGCATTTTCCGGCTCTTGTTTAGATGATCCCAGTGTATTGAGACAGGCCGAAGTGGAGTCTACTTCAAAGAGATTTGATTCAAAATACCCGCTGAAGAGATAATTAACTTTTATTGTACATATGTTCGACCCGTGCTTGAGTACACCTGTGTGATGACCTAGAACGAGTTCAAAAGAGGGTCCGACTTCGATTATCTTCCCGGGTATGATATCATATAGCGAACGATTGCAGAAAAGTGGCCTCTCTCTGCTCAGTGATCGACGCCTGAAAGCCTGCTCCAAGTTGTTCCATCATGTCATTAACAACCCACAAGACAAACTTTCATATCCTTAGCTTATTGCCAGAACGCTGCACTACAAAATACAATCTCAGGAAAACCCGAGCGTTTAATCTTTCAACGGCAAATTAGACAGAGAGATTCCAGAGAGAACTTTTATCCAAGATTGTCTTAAACATTTCCCGTGACATTTCTTTTAGGCCCTGTTTACATGGAGGTTGGGTGATCCTTCTGGAAGGGTTACCCTAGTAGAAGGGTTACCCTAGTCTATTGTCTTTCTCGGTTTTGTTTACATGTGTCCTAGACCCTCCCAGACGGGTCATATTTCAGTGAAAAAGCGCGCAATAAAAGCGCTCGTTCGGTGTATTTCAGATTCAAGTAAAACTCCATTATACATGAGTTTGAGCCTTCACTGTTCTGTTCTGCCAGGAATCCGCCAAAATCGACGACGACGACGAACAGCTCTCCTTCGAACGTGTCTCATCCGAGCTAAAGCAGCATATTGTACTGGTTCGCTGCATGAATTGCTAACTGTTGTTGATGACTTGTCGTTTTTTAAACAACAAAAAGACAAGCAATAGACCACAGCATTTAAATGCGGCGACCAAAGGACCAAGAGACAAAACAATAAAACTTGCCACCAAAACTCTTCGTTTGACCACCATTTTCAATTTGTTTAGAGGCCACGCAAAGGGAGGGTGACCCTACTAGAGGAGTTGGCCCTGCTGCTATCTTTTGACCTTCTTGGAAGGGACCCTGTCGAGAACTTGCCACGGGTTGTGCGTGTACCCTATTCCTCCATGTAAACAGGGCCTTAAACTTTTTTTCTTTTAATATTCTTAGATTTTTTTCTGTACAATTCTTTTGTACATATATTTATAATTTTTGCTGCCGTAGGCAGCACACTAATCTTGACTTGGGTCTCGCACAGATTTATGACGTTTTATGACGTAACTCGTAGATGTTCGTATAATCGCCGGATGCGGAAACTATTCGAATCAAATGTTTGGATAGAACTCGCCAACGGCCTGCATGCAAACGGCCCTCGTTCGTCAATCGTCATATAGCGTCTTCTGCTTTAGTGCTGAACTTCTGGCAGTTGTTAGTTTATCGACTGTTATAATGTCAACTTTTTGTGTTCATATTTAACTGCATTTTTATGCAAGCCTTGTACAGAGAACTATGTTATACAACTATTTTATCTCTATGTTCAACTGCATTTTTATAACTATTCAACTTACATCTGTTGACTTCAATATTAACTGTTCAACTTACATCTGATTCTATTGACTTACATCTGTTGACTTCAATAAGCCCGCCACTTATTTGTGCTATTTTGCACAATATCACAACTGCCTTGAATTTTGAGGCAGCACTTTCCTTGCGATAGTAACTTCTAGTCTTAAATATTTTAATAGGCGATATTAAATTATATTATGTAATAATTAACACGCAATTCACCACTTGCACGCTGGCAAGCACGTGTAGTTGTCACGTGGTTAAAATGTAAACAAATACGAAAGTTCGTACAATCGTCCACAATGTCTAGCGGATAGTGCTGAAAGTGTTCATTTATTGTTAAATATCTCAACCCAAAGCTTTTACATTTCGTTTTACGTGAACAAACTATAAAAGTAAATATGAAACGCGGTTTTATATCTCTAAATCATGTTCTGGTTCAAACGATTAGGAATTTTATTAGATTTATAAGTCATCGAAGGCGCTGTGTGAGTGTGTTGTGCGTTTTATTTTGACATTGCATATGTATTTCCAATTACGTTAAGGAAGGAAGGAATTATCATCGAATCTGTTAGATTAACAGCTGCGTCCACTCTTCCTGCATAGAAACGCATAAATTTAAACTGTAAAGTAATATGAATCTCGAACTTGTGTCTGTGAGCATATACGCGCCACGTAACCTGATATAAAAATGTCTCGCGTAAAATCAAATGATAAGTTCCAATCAAAAAGCATCCGAGAGCTACAAAAATACTAAGCTGGTCGTGGTGTATCTGTAAGTGAGCATTTGTAGTCTGCTTTGATACATAATATAGCTGCTTCAAATTTCGAATAGGATGACCAAGAAAGATGTCTGAAGCAACGATATTTATTTATTTATGGCATGAAAACAGCATGCACATAAATTCATTGATGCATGTTATAGAGAAAAACAAATACATAGAAGTAAATTTAAGAAATAATATACATTTATTAATAATAAAGGACAGGTAAACGCATTATTGAACTATAGAATTGCAAAAGAAATATTAACCTTTGAATTGTAGTGGATCAGACCATGAATATCCATAAGTTCAACGTTAGTCTCAATAGCAAATTTTTATACATCACATATAAAGTTTAATCTCATTAACATGACAGGGGCAGCGTGAGACGATTTTGTCGAGTCTAATACAAGACATCATAGACATTTTTTGTTTCGGCAACAGGTGAAGTTCGGGGTGAAATAGATTGTTGATCAGTTTTCTCTGTATTAGTAGTCTTCCTCACACGGGCCTCTAATTTACAGCCTGTGGTAGTGAATATCTGTTGGATCTCATCTTCTCTCGCTAAAATACAGTCGGGCAAGTGGTAGTGCACTGAATTCTGTTGGATCTTCTATCGCTAAAATACAGTAGGGCAAGTGGTAGTGCACTGAATTCTGTTGGATCTTCTCTCGCTAAAATACAGTAGGGCAAGCCCTTGCTGTAGGTGCACTGAATTCTGTTGGATCTTCTCTCGCTAAAATACAGTAGGGCAAGCCCTGTTGTAGTGCACTGAATTCTGTTGGATCTTCTCTCGCCTAAAATAGGGCAAGCTGTGCGCAAGTGATAGGTTGTCTTCTGATCTTTGAATATTTGATTCATCATATAAGTGTATGAGGATGTGCTGTTTTCATGTTGCTTCAGACATCTTTCTTGGTCATCCTATTCGAAATTTGAGTCAAGCAGCTATATGTATCAAAACAAACTTCAAATGCTTACTTACAGATACACCACGATCAGCTTAGTATTTTTGTAGCTCTCGGATGCTTATTGATTGGAACTTATCATTTGATTTTACGCGAGACATTTTTATAGCAGGTTACGTAGCGCATATATGCTCACAGACACAAGTTCGATATTCATATTACTTTACAGTTTCAATTTATGCGTTTCTATGCAGGAAGAGTGGACGCAGCTGTTAATCTAACAGATTCGATGATAATTCCTTCCTTCCTTAACGTAAGGGAAAACACATATGTAATGCTGTATGCAATGTCAAACTAAAACGCACAACACAGCCACAAGGAATTCGCGGCTTCGCGTGCACGTGCCTTCGATGACTTATAAATCTAATAAAATTCTTAATCGTTTGAACCAGAACATGATTTAGAGATATAAAACCGCGTTTCATATTTACTTTGATAGTTTGTCCACGTAAAACGAAAGGTAAAAGCTTTGGGTTGAGATATTTAACAATAAATGAACACTTTCAGCACTAACTATCAGCCATTGCGGACGATTGTACGAACTTTCGTATTTGTTTACATTTTAACCACGTGACAACTACACGTGCTGCCATGGTGAATTCAATATGTAAACTGCGATGTGTGAGCGGAACGCATTTCGAATGCGTTTTTCGTTAGGCTAATTTTGAACAGTACTGCATGTATATATGAAACAGTACGGTGTTAATAAATTGACTTACACTTTTTGATTTCGCAGTTCTCTCCTTCATGATCACTTGGACAGGTACACATGTACAAGCCTCCTTCTTCTGACAAGCACCTTCCACCGTTTTGACATGGCGCGCTTGCACAAGGACCGACTGGATCAGGTATAGGATCAGCTGAACATAGAAAAAAACAACAAATACACAACATGAGGTCGAGCTGTTTGAGTTCTTCAGTTAAATTCGAGGATGATATTTTCGGTTGGTGAATTAGAAATTTTTTCGCGCAAAAGAATATTTGAGGTTATTTCATTTTTCGTTAGAATCGGAAAAGTGCAATTCAAAACCGAAGAAATAATTCAAATTGGTCACTCGGTTCTGCTTTTATGCCGATTTTTCAGCCCTTTTGCTAAACTTAGTTGAACAACGACCGCGTCGGAAGAAAGCCTGGTACTACCGGTATGCGATGTCATAATGATGTCATACGGCGAGAAAATACTGTATATTTTGGTTTTATTTTAGTGAAGTTTGGAATACTGTTTGCTCTTGGGTGAGTGATAAGTGACAAACCAAATATCAAGCACTGGAATATTATTTTGTTCAACAAACCTATTACCAGCTATACACTATGACGTCATACCGGTAATAGTGCCATTCTTCTCAAAACGGAAAGTGATCCGAAGAAATACTCCTCTATAAATCCTGCGCTATATCATGATATTCTTTTTTTTTTCACTTTTACAAAGTAAGATGATATATCTTTCGGAACAAAATAGAACCTCAAAAGGTATAGTTGACCTTTAAAGGGCATATGCCATGAAAAATTCAGTTGTAAAATAACTCTTTTGTTTGAAAGAACTCTTGAAACTATAAAGACTAACCATTTACAACTTTTTCATATCACACTGCACTCTTGAGATATTAAGATGTGTTTAATATGTAAATGATCATACTTATCAACCTCGTTCCAAGGGCATTTTGCCTCCACGGCGGAAGGTCGGCGAAAATAGCCCTGGGATCGGCTGGTCGATTCTATAATGCAATTGGCTTGTCATAAAACTCAATTAATTCAGCCGAGTATAATTTATTCATCTAAATCTGAATGCTGTCTTCAAATTTTACAGCAAATTAGAAGTGATAGCTTTCGCTAAATTGGATATATGCTTCTTTACCTTTTGTAAGAGATAACCAATAGATGCATGGTGGATTATTAAGCTTGTTAGCTGCTTAATTTTATGCCGACGAATGCTGACATGAACAACTCTTAAGAGCATTGAACATTTCTCAATTATTCAGGCCAACAAAGTAGACAAAGGCAATGGAACAAAGACCACAAAAATTATCATATCTAAACACCTAGAAATTCTGGGTGTCATATATGTGACCAGCCGATCCCAGGGCCATTTTCAACCGTGGAGGCAAAATTCCCTGGGAACGAGGTTGCATACTTATGACATCAAAATGCATAATGACTTTTTGAAAACGCTTATATAGCCTTGAGATTATGCAACGAAATGACTTGAAATACAGGTGCATGTGCGTGGATGTTATCCAATGACATCGAATATGCAAATCATCAAATGATTCCAAGTGATAATGGTAAAGATATGCAGGATTTTTCAATAATTCATTATGCATTGTGATGTCATAAGTATGATCATTTACATATTAAACAAATCTTAATATTTCAAGAGTGAAGTGAGAATTTCATCATTGTAAATAGATCTCAAACGTAAACCTCAAAAATTTAATACAATGGCAAATATATGTTTTAGAAAATTATTTTTTCTCGACTGTGTTTATCCGAATTAAATTTTTGAAATAAATATGTATAAATTTATAATTATTTGAGGTTTAGATGTTGGATATATCTATTGGCTTTACATTAAACCTAATTTTATATCTTTTCTAGTTTTTACTTCTCTTGCTATTCTGCCCCGAACAAGAGGTCGAGATGTCGTTTCTACGTTACCATGGTAACAGCACATATGAAATTGACTCATTTAGTATCAGCATATGTTATCCCATCATTTCCATCCAAAATATGTTTGAAAATACAAACATTAAATTATTTTATTATTTTTGTCCAAGGGACCACCTTAATTTTGAACAGAACTGTATATATAAAAGAGTGTTATGACAGTTGACTTACGGACAATGATTGTCCTTTCGCAGTTCACTCCTTCATAATCATTTAGACAGTAGCACAAGTATGAGCCTGTAGGTTGTGACGAGCAACGTCCACCGTTTTGACATGGCGCGCTGTCACAAGGATTGACTGGATTAGGTATAGGATAGAAATATACAGCTGAAATATACAGCTGAACATAGAAAAAAAAATACACAACATGAGGTCGAGCTGTTTGAGTTCTTCAGTTAAATTCGAGGATGATATTTTGTTGGTGAATTAGAAATTTTTGCAAAATTTATATTTGAGGTTATTCCATTTTTCGTTAGAATCGGAAAAGTTCAATTCAAACCGAAGAAATAATTGAAATTAGTTGCTCGGTTCTGCTTTTATGATCTGTTAAAGATCGATTTTTCAGCCCTTTTGCTAAACTTAGTTGAACAACGACTTCGTCGGAAGAAAGCCTGGTACTACCGGTATGCGATGTGATAATGTCGTCATACGGCGCCGAGAAAAGAATGTATATTTTGGTTTTATTTTAGTGAAGTTTGGAATACTGTTTTACTCTTGGGTGAGTGATAAGTGACAAACCAAATATCAAGTACTGGAATATTATTTTGTTCAACAAACCTATTACCAGTATACACTATGACGTCATACCGGTAATAGTGCCATTCTTCTCAAAACGCGGTCGTGCAACAATACTCCTCTATAAATCCTGCGCTATATTATCATGAATGCATATAATGACTTATTGAAAAATTCTCCATATCTTTACCATTATCACATGGAATCGTTTGATGATTTGCATATCTGATATCATTAGATAACATCCACGCACATGCACCTGCATTTCAAGTGATTTCATTACATATAATCTCAAGGATATATAAGCGTTTTCAATCAGTCATTATGCATTGTGATGTCGAGTACGATCATTTACATATTAAACAAATCTTAATATATCAAGAGTGAAGTGAGATATGAAAAAGTTGTGAAATGGTCAGTCTTTATAGTTTCAAGAGTTCTTTCAAACAAAAGAGTTGTTTTACAACTGAATGTTTCATTGCATATAGTCACTTTAAAGTGCCTATGACACGAAAATTAAGTTTGCCTTATTTGAAAGAACACTTCAAATGACAGCATCTTCTGTAGTGTTTCGTTTCCTTGTTTCGTTCTTGAGATATTTCAGTTTGCATTATATGCAAATGACAATGGTGTGACGTACACGTGCATAATGACTTATCGGAGAAGGTTATATGTCTTTGTTATTATCACACAAAATCACTTGAAATTGTACAAGTTCCATGTTTTTGGAAATGACTCACCCACATGCTTCATTCAAATTCAATTTGGTTTTATAATAACAAAGATATATAACCTTCTCCGATAACTCGATAAGTCATTATGCACGTGTACGTCACACCAGTGGCGAAGCTAGCGGTCATAGGAAATAAAACAGATATAGGAAATAAAACAGATATAGGAAATAAAACAGATATAGGAAATAAAACAGATATAGGAAATAAAACATTTTATAGGAAATAAAACAGATATAGGAAATAAAACATTTTATACGAAATAAAACAGTTTATAGGAAATAAAACAGATATAGGAAATAAAACAGATATAGGAAATAAAACAGATATAGGAAATAAAACAGATATAGGAAATAAAACAGTTTATAGGAAATAAAACAGTTTATAGGAAATAAAACAGATATTGGAAATAAAACAGATATAGGAAATAAAACAGTTTATAGGAAATAAAACAGTTTTTAGGAAATAAAACAGATATTGGAAATAAAACAGATATAGGAAATAAAACAGTTTATAGGAAATGAAACAGATATAGGAAATAAAACAGATATAGGAAATAAAACAGTTTATAGGAAATAAAACAGATATAGGAAATAAAACAGTTTATAGGAAATAAAACAGATATATACAGGAAATAAAACAGATATAGGAAATAAAACAGTTTATAGGAAATAAAACAGATATAGGAAATAAAACAGTTTATAGGAAATAAAACAGATATAGGAAATAAAACTGTTTATAGGAAATAAAACTGTTTATAGGAAATAAAACAGATATAGGAAATAAAACTGTTTATAGGAAGTAAAACTGTTTATAGGAAATAAAACAGATATAGGAAATAAAACAGTTTATAGGAAATAAAACAGATATAGGAAATAAAACAGTTTATAGGAAATAAAACAGATATATAAAATAAAACAGTTTATAGGAAATAAAACAGATATAGGAAATAAAACTGTTTATGGAAATAAAACTGTTTATAGGAAATAAAACAGATTTAGGAAATGAAACAGTTTATAGAAATAAAACAGATATAGGAAATAAAAACAGTTTATAGGAAATAAAACAGATATAGGAAATAAAACAGATATAGGAAATAAAACAGTTTATAGGAAATAAAACAGATATAGGAAATAAAACAGTTTATAGGAAATAAAACACATATAGGAAATAAAACAGATATAGGAAATAAAACAGATATAGGAAATAAAACAGATATAGGAAATAAAACAGATATAGGAAATAAAACAGTTTATAGGAAATAAAACAGTTTATAAGAAATAAAACAGATATAGGAAATAAAACAGATATAGGAAATAAAACAGATATAGGAAATAAAACAGATATAGGAAATAAAACAGATATAGGAAATAAAACAGTTATAGGAAATAAAACAGATATAGGAAACAAAACAGATATAGGAAATAAAACAGATATAGGAAATAAAACAGATATAGGAAATAAAACAGATATAGGAAATAAAACAGATATAGGAAATAAAACAGATATAGGAAACAAAACAGATATAGGAAATAAAAACAGATATAGGAAATAAAACAGTTATAGGAAATAAAACAGATATAGGAAAATAAAACAGATATAGGAAATAAAACAGATATAGGAAACAAAACAGATATAGGAAATAAAACAGATATAGGAAATAAAACAGATATAGGAAATAAAACAGATATAGGAAACAAAACAGATATAGGAAATAAAACAGATATAGGAAATAAAACAGATATAGGAAATAAAACAGATATAGGAAATAAAACAGATATAGGAAATAAAACAGATATAGGAAATAAAACAGATATAGGAAATAAAACAGATATAGGAAACAAAACAGATATAGGAAATAAAACAGATATAGGAAATAAAACAGATATAGGAAATAAAACAGATATAGGAAATAAAACAGATATAGGAAATAAAACAGATATAGGAAACAAAACAGATATAGGAAATAAAACAGATATAGGAAATAAAACAGATATAGGAAACAAAACAGATATAGGAAATAAAACAGATATAGGAAATAAAACAGATATAGGAAATAAAACAGATATAGGAAATAAAACAGATATAGGAAATAAACAGATATAGGAAATAAAACAGATATAGGAAATAAAACAGATATAGGAAATAAAACAGTTTATAGGAAATAAAACAGTTTATAAGAAATAAAACAGATATAGGAAATAAAACAGTTTATAGGAAATAAAACAGATATAGGAAATAAAACAGATATAGGAAATAAAACAGTTTATAGGAAATAAAACAGATATAGGAAATAAAATAGTTTATAGGAAATAAAACAGATATAGGAAATAAAACAGATATAGGAAATAAAACAGATATAGGAAATAAAACAGTGTATAAGAAATAAAACAGATATAGGAAATAAAACAGTTTATAGGAAATAAAACAGATATAGGAAATAAAACAGATATAGGAAATAAAACAGTTTATAGGAAATAAAAACAGATATAGGAAATAAAACAGTTTATAGGAAATAAAACACATATAGGAAATAAAACTGTTTATAGAAAATAAAACAGTTTATAGGAAATAAAATAGTTTATAGGAAATAAAACAGTTTATAGGAAATAAAACACATATAGGAAATAAAACTGTTTATAGGAAATAAAACAGATATAGGAAATAAAACAGATATAGGAAATAAAACAGATATAGGAAATAAAACAGTTTATAAGAAATAAAACAGATATAGGAAATAAAACTGTTTATAGGAAATAAAACAGATATAGGAAATAAAACAGATATAGGAAATAAAACAGTTTATAGGAAATAAAACAGATATAGGAAATAAAACAGTTTATAGGAAATAAAACACATATAGGAAATAAAACAGTTTATAGAAAATAAAACAGTTTATAGGAAATAAAATAGTTTATAGGAAATAAAACAGTTTATAGGAAATAAAACAGATATAGGAAATAAAACAAATATAGGAAATAAAACAGATATAGGAAACAAAACAGATATAGGAAATAAAACAGATATAGGAAATAAAACAGATATAGGAAATAAAACAGATATAGGAAATAAAACAGATATAGGAAATAAAACAGATATAGGAAACAAAACAGATATAGGAAATAAAACAGATATAGGAAATAAAACAGATATAGGAAATAAAACAGATATAGGAAATAAAACAGATATAGGAAACAAAACAGATATAGGAAATAAAACAGATATAGGAAATAAAACAGTTATAGGAAATAAAACAGATATAGGAAATAAAACAGATATAGGAAATAAAACAGATATAGGAAACAAAACAGATATAGGAAATAAAACAGATATAGGAAATAAAAACAGATATAGGAAATAAAACAGATATAGGAAACAAAACAGATATAGGAAATAAAACAGATATAGGAAATAAAACAGATATAGGAAATAAAACAGATATAGGAAATAAAACAGATATAGGAAATAAAACAGATATAGGAAATAAAACAGATATAGGAAAATATAACAGATATAGGAAACAAAACAGATATAGGAAATAAAACAGATATAGGAAATAAAACAGATATAGGAAATAAAACAGATATAGGAAATAAAACAGATATAGGAAATAAAACAGATATAGGAAACAAAACAGATATAGGAAATAAAACAGATATAGGAAATAAAACAGATATAGGAAACAAAACAGATATAGGAAATAAAACAGATATAGGAAATAAAACAGATATAGGAAATAAAACAGATATAGGAAATAAAACAGATATAGGAAATAAACAGATATAGGAAATAAAACAGATATAGGAAATAAAACAGATAAAGGAAATAAAACAGTTTATTGGAAATAAAACAGTTTATAAGAAATAAAACCGATATAGGAAATAAAACAGTTTATAGGAAATAAAACAGATATAGGAAATAAAACAGATATAGGAAATAAAACAGTTTATAGGAAATAAAACAGATATAGGAAATAAAATAGTTTATAGGAAATAAAACAGATATAGGAAATAAAACAGATATAGGAAATAAAACAGATATAGGAAATAAAACAGTTTATAAGAAATAAAACAGATATAGGAAATAAAAACAGTTTATAGGAAATAAAACAGATATAGGAAATAAAACAGATATAGGAAATAAAACAGATTATAGGAAATAAAACAGATATAGGAAATAAAAACGGTTTATAGGAAATAAAACACATATAGGAAATAAAACTGTTTATAGAAAATAAAACAGTTTATAGGAAATAAAATAGTTTATAGGAAATAAAACAGTTTATAGGAAATAAAACACATATAGGAAATAAAACTGTTTATAGGAAATAAAAACAGATATAGGAAACAAAACAGATATAGGAAATAAAACAGATATAGGAAATAAAACAGATATAGGAAATAAAACAGATATAGGAAATAAAACAGATATAGGAAATAAACAGATATAGGAAATAAAACAGATTATAGGAAATAAAACAGATATAGGAAATAAAACAGTTTATAGGAAATAAAACAGTTTATAAGAAATAAAACAGATATAGGAAATAAAACAGTTTATAGGAAATAAAACAGATATAGGAAATAAAACAGATATAGGAAATAAAACAGTTTATAGGAAATAAAACAGATATAGGAAATAGAACAGTTTATAGGAAATAAAACAGATATAGGAAATAAAACAGATATAGGAAATAAAACAGATACAGGAAATAAAACAGTTTATAAGAAATAAAACAGATATAGGAAATAAAACAGTTGATAGGAAATAAAACAGATATAGGAAATAAAACAGATATAGGAAATAAACAGATATAGGAAATAAAACAGATATAGGAAATAAAACAGATATAGGAAATAAAACAGTTTATAGGAAATAAAACAGTTTATAAGAAATAAAACAGATATAGGAAATAAAACAGTTTATAGGAAATAAAACAGATATAGGAAATAGAACAGTTTATAGGAAATAAAACAGATATAGGAAATAAAACAGATATAGGAAATAAAACAGATATAGGAAATAAAACAGTTTATAAGAAATAAAACAGATATAGGAAATAAAACAGATATAGGAAATAAAACAGTTTATAGGAAATAAAACAGATATAGGAAATAGAACAGTTTATAGGAAATAAAACAGATATAGGAAATAAAACAGATATAGGAAATAAAACAGATAGAGGAAATAAAACAGTTTATAAGAAATAAAACAGATATAGGAAATAAAACAGTTGATAGGAAATAAAACAGATATAGGAAATAAAACAGATATAGGAAATAAACAGATATAGGAAATAAAACAGATATAGGAAATAAAACAGATATAGGAAATAAAACAGATATAGGAAATAAAACAGTTTATAAGAAATAAAACAGATATAGGAAATAAAACTGTTTATAGGAAATAAAACAGATATAGGAAATAAAACAGATATAGGAAATAAAACAGTTTATAGGAAATAAAACAGATATAGGAAATAAAACAGTTTATAGGAAATAAAACACATATAGGAAATAAAACAGTTTATAGAAAATAAAACAGTTTATAGGAAATAAAATAGTTTATAGGAAATAAAACAGTTTATAGGAAATAAAACAGATATAGGAAATAAAACAGATATAGGAAATAATACAGATATAGGAAACAAAACAGATATAGGAAATAAAACAGATATAGGAAATAAAACAGATATAGGAAATAAAACAGATATAGGAAATAAAACAGATATAGGAAATAAAACAGATATAGGAAACAAAACAGATATAGGAAATAAAACAGATATAGGAAATAAAACAGATATAGGAAATAAAACAGATATAGGAAATAAAACAGATATAGGAAACAAAACAGATATAGGAAATAAAACAGATATAGGAAATAAAACAGTTATAGGAAATAAAACAGATATAGGAAATAAAACAGATATAGGAAATAAAACAGATATAGGAAACAAAACAGATATAGGAAACAAAACAGATATAGGAAATAAAACAGATATAGGAAATAAAACAGATATAGGAAATAAAACAGATATAGGAAATAAAACAGATATAGGAAACAAAACAGATATAGGAAATAAAACAGATATAGGAAATAAAACAGTTATAGGAAATAAAACAGATATAGGAAATAAAACAGATATAGGAAATAAAACAGATATAGGAAACAAAACAGATATAGGAAATAAAACAGATATAGGAAATAAAACAGATATAGGAAATAAAACAGATATAGGAAACAAAACAGATATAGGAAATAAAACAGATATAGGAAATAAAACAGATATAGGAAATAAAACAGATATAGGAAATAAAAACAGATATAGGAAATAAAACAGATATAGGAAATAAAACAGATATAGGAAATATAACAGATATAGGAAACAAAACAGATATAGGAAATAAAACAGATATAGGAAATAAAACAGATATAGGAAATAAAACAGATATAGGAAATAAAACAGATATAGGAAATAAAACAGATATAGGAAACAAAACAGATATAGGAAATAAAACAGATATAGGAAATAAAACAGATATAGGAAATAAAACAGATATAGGAAATAAAGCAGATATAGGAAATAAAACAGATATAGGAAATAAAACAGTTTATAGGAAATAAAATAGTTTATAAGAAATAAAACAGATATAGGAAATAAAACAGTTTATAGAAAATAAAACAGTTTATAGGAAATAAAATAGTTTATAGGAAATAAAACAGTTTATAGGAAATAAAACATATAGGAAATAAAACTGTTTATAGGAAATAAAACAGATATAGGAAATAAAACAGATATAGGAAATAAAACAGATATAGGAAATAAAACAGTTTATAAGAAATAAAACAGATATAGGAAATAAAACCGTTTATAAGAAATAAAACAGATATAGGAAATAAAACAGATATAGGAAATAAAACAGATATAGGAAATAAAACAGATATAGGAAATAAAACAGTTTATAGGAAATAAAACAGTTTATAGGAAATAAAACAGATATTGGAAATAAAACAGATATAGGAAATAAAACAGTTTATAGGAAATAAAACAGTTTTTAGGAAATAAAACAGATATTGGAAATAAAACAGATATAGGAAATAAAACAGTTTATAGGAAATGAAACAGATATAGGAAATAAAACAGATATAGGAAATAAAACAGTTTATAGGAAATAAAACAGATATAGGAAATAAAACAGTTTATAGGAAATAAAACAGATATATACAGGAAATAAAACAGATATAGGAAATAAAACAGTTTATAGGAAATAAAACAGATATAGGAAATAAAACAGTTTATAGGAAATAAAACAGATATAGGAAATAAAACTGTTTATAGGAAATAAAACTGTTTATAGGAAATAAAACAGATATAGGAAATAAAACTGTTTATAGGAAGTAAAACTGTTTATAGGAAATAAAACAGATATAGGAAATAAAACAGTTTATAGGAAATAAAACAGATATAGGAAATAAAACAGTTTATAGGAAATAAAACAGATATATAAAATAAAACAGTTTATAGGAAATAAAACAGATATAGGAAATAAAACTGTTTATGGAAATAAAACTGTTTATAGGAAATAAAACAGATTTAGGAAATGAAACAGTTTATAGAAATAAAACAGATATAGGAAATAAAACAGTTTATAGGAAATAAAACAGATATAGGAAATAAAACAGATATAGGAAATAAAACAGTTTATAGGAAATAAAACAGATATAGGAAATAAAAACAGTTTATAGGAAATAAAACACATATAGGAAATAAAACAGATATAGGAAATAAAACAGATATAGGAAATAAAACAGATATAGGAAATAAAACAGATATAGGAAATAAAACAGTTTATAGGAAATAAAACAGTTTATAAGAAATAAAACAGATATAGGAAATAAAACAGATAGAGGAAATAACACAGATATAGGAAATAAAACAGATATAGGAAATAAAACAGATATAGGAAATAAAACAGTTATAGGAAATAAAACAGATATAGGAAACAAAACAGATATAGGAAATAAAACAGATATAGGAAATAAAACAGATATAGGAAATAAAACAGATATAGGAAATAAAACAGATATAGGAAATAAAACAGATATAGGAAACAAAACAGATATAGGAAATAAAACAGATATAGGAAATAAAACAGTTATAGGAAATAAAACAGATATAGGAAATAAAACAGATATAGGAAACAAAACAGATATAGGAAATAAAACAGATATAGGAAATAAAACAGATATAGGAAATAAAACAGATATAGGAAATAAAACAGATATAGGAAATAAAACAGATATAGGAAACAAAACAGATATAGGAAATAAAACAGATATAGGAAATAAAACAGATATAGGAAACAAAACAGATATAGGAAATAAAACAGATATAGGAAATAAAACAGATATAGGAAATAAAACAGATATAGGAAATAAAACAGATATAGGAAATAAACAGATATAGGAAATAAAACAGATATAGGAAATAAAACAGATATAGGAAATAAAACAGTTTATAGGAAATAAAACAGTTTATAAGAAATAAAACAGATATAGGAAATAAAACAGTTTATAGGAAATAAAACAGATATAGGAAATAAAACAGATATAGGAAATAAAACAGTTTATAGGAAATAAAACAGATATAGGAAATAAAATAGTTTATAGGAAATAAAACAGATATAGGAAATAAAACAGATATAGGAAATAAAACAGATATAGGAAATAAAACAGTGTATAAGAAATAAAACAGATATAGGAAATAAAACAGTTTATAGGAAATAAAACAGATATAGGAAATAAAACAGATATAGGAAATAAAACAGTTTATAGGAAATAAAACAGATATAGGAAATAAAACAGTTTATAGGAAATAAAACACATATAGGAAATAAAACTGTTTATAGAAAATAAAACAGTTTATAGGAAATAAAATAGTTTATAGGAAATAAAACAGTTTATAGGAAATAAAACACATATAGGAAATAAAACTGTTTATAGGAAATAAAACAGATATAGGAAATAAAACAGATATAGGAAATAAAACAGATATAGGAAATAAAACAGTTTATAAGAAATAAAACAGATATAGGAAATAAAACTGTTTATAGGAAATAAAACAGATATAGGAAATAAAACAGATATAGGAAATAAAACAGTTTATAGGAAATAAAACAGATATAGGAAATAAAACAGTTTATAGGAAATAAAACACATATAGGAAATAAAACAGTTTATAGAAAATAAAACAGTTTATAGGAAATAAAATAGTTTATAGGAAATAAAACAGTTTATAGGAAATAAAACAGATATAGGAAATAAAACAAATATAGGAAATAAAACAGATATAGGAAACAAAACAGATATAGGAAATAAAACAGATATAGGAAATAAAACAGATATAGGAAATAAAACAGATATAGGAAATAAAACAGATATAGGAAATAAAACAGATATAGGAAACAAAACAGATATAGGAAATAAAACAGATATAGGAAATAAAACAGATATAGGAAATAAAACAGATATAGGAAATAAAACAGATATAGGAAACAAAACAGATATAGGAAATAAAACAGATATAGGAAATAAAACAGTTATAGGAAATAAAACAGATATAGGAAATAAAACAGATATAGGAAATAAAACAGATATAGGAAACAAAACAGATATAGGAAATAAAACAGATATAGGAAATAAAACAGATATAGGAAATAAAACAGATATAGGAAACAAAACAGATATAGGAAATAAAACAGATATAGGAAATAAAACAGATATAGGAAATAAAACAGATATAGGAAATAAAACAGATATAGGAAATAAAACAGATATAGGAAATAAAACAGATATAGGAAATATAACAGATATAGGAAACAAAACAGATATAGGAAATAAAACAGATATAGGAAATAAAACAGATATAGGAAATAAAACAGATATAGGAAATAAAACAGATATAGGAAATAAAACAGATATAGGAAACAAAACAGATATAGGAAATAAAACAGATATAGGAAATAAAACAGATATAGGAAACAAAACAGATATAGGAAATAAAACAGATATAGGAAATAAAACAGATATAGGAAATAAAACAGATATAGGAAATAAAACAGATATAGGAAATAAACAGATATAGGAAATAAAACAGATATAGGAAATAAAACAGATAAAGGAAATAAAACAGTTTATTGGAAATAAAACAGTTTATAAGAAATAAAACCGATATAGGAAATAAAACAGTTTTATAGGAAATAAAACAGATATAGGAAATAAAACAGATATAGGAAATAAAACAGTTTATAGGAAATAAAACAGATATAGGAAATAAAATAGTTTTATAGGAAATAAAACAGATATAGGAAATAAAACAGATATAGGAAATAAAACAGATATAGGAAATAAAACAGTTTATAAGAAATAAAACAGATATAGGAAATAAAACAGTTTATAGGAAATAAAACAGATATAGGAAATAAAACAGATATAGGAAATAAAACAGATTATAGGAAATAAAACAGATATAGGAAATAAAACGGTTTATAGGAAATAAAACACATATAGGAAATAAAACTGTTTATAGAAAATAAAACAGTTTATAGGAAATAAAATAGTTTATAGGAAATAAAACAGTTTATAGGAAATAAAACACATATAGGAAATAAAAACTGTTTATAGGAAATAAAAACAGATATAGGAAACAAAACAGATATAGGAAATAAAACAGATATAGGAAATAAAACAGATATAGGAAATAAAACAGATATAGGAAATAAAACAGATATAGGAAATAAACAGATATAGGAAATAAAACAGATATAGGAAATAAAACAGATATAGGAAATAAAACAGTTTATAGGAAATAAAACAGTTTATAAGAAATAAAACAGATATAGGAAAATAAAACAGTTTATAGGAAATAAAACAGATATAGGAAATAAAACAGATATAGGAAATAAAACAGTTTATAGGAAATAAAACAGATATAGGAAATAGAACAGTTTATAGGAAATAAAACAGATATAGGAAATAAAACAGATATAGGAAATAAAACAGATACAGGAAATAAAACAGTTTATAAGAAATAAAACAGATATAGGAAATAAAAACAGTTGATAGGAAATAAAACAGATATAGGAAATAAAACAGATATAGGAAATAAACAGATATAGGAAATAAAACAGATATAGGAAATAAAACAGATATAGGAAATAAAACAGTTTATAGGAAATAAAACAGTTTATAAGAAATAAAACAGATATAGGAAATAAAACAGTTTATAGGAAATAAAACAGATATAGGAAATAGAACAGTTTATAGGAAATAAAACAGATATAGGAAATAAAACAGATATAGGAAATAAAACAGATATAGGAAATAAAACAGTTTATAAGAAATAAAACAGATATAGGAAATAAAACAGATATAGGAAATAAAACAGTTTATAGGAAATAAAACAGATATAGGAAATAGAACAGTTTATAGGAAATAAAACAGATATAGGAAATAAAACAGATATAGGAAATAAAACAGATAGAGGAAATAAAACAGTTTATAAGAAATAAAAACAGATATAGGAAATAAAACAGTTGATAGGAAATAAAACAGATATAGGAAATAAAACAGATATAGGAAATAAACAGATATAGGAAATAAAACAGATATAGGAAATAAAACAGATATAGGAAATAAAACAGATATAGGAAATAAAACAGTTTATAAGAAATAAAAACAGATATAGGAAATAAAACTGTTTATAGGAAATAAAACAGATATAGGAAATAAAACAGATATAGGAAATAAAACAGTTTATAGGAAATAAAACAGATATAGGAAATAAAACAGTTTATAGGAAATAAAACACATATAGGAAATAAAACAGTTTATAGAAAATAAAACAGTTTATAGGAAATAAAATAGTTTATAGGAAATAAAACAGTTTATAGGAAATAAAACAGATATAGGAAATAAAACAGATATAGGAAATAATACAGATATAGGAAACAAAACAGATATAGGAAATAAAACAGATATAGGAAATAAAACAGATATAGGAAATAAAACAGATATAGGAAATAAAACAGATATAGGAAATAAAACAGATATAGGAAACAAAACAGATATAGGAAATAAAACAGATATAGGAAATAAAACAGATATAGGAAATAAAACAGATATAGGAAATAAAACAGATATAGGAAACAAAACAGATATAGGAAATAAAACAGATATAGGAAATAAAACAGTTATAGGAAATAAAACAGATATAGGAAATAAAACAGATATAGGAAATAAAACAGATATAGGAAAACAAAACAGATATAGGAAACAAAACAGATATAGGAAATAAAACAGATATAGGAAATAAAACAGATATAGGAAATAAAACAGATATAGGAAATAAAACAGATATAGGAAAACAAAACAGATATAGGAAATAAAACAGATATAGGAAATAAAACAGTTATAGGAAATAAAACAGATATAGGAAATAAAACAGATATAGGAAATAAAAACAGATATAGGAAACAAAACAGATATAGGAAATAAAACAGATATAGGAAAATAAAACAGATATAGGAAATAAAACAGATATAGGAAACAAAACAGATATAGGAAATAAAACAGATATAGGAAATAAAACAGATATAGGAAATAAAACAGATATAGGAAATAAAACAGATATAGGAAATAAAACAGATATAGGAAATAAAACAGATATAGGAAATATAACAGATATAGGAAACAAAACAGATATAGGAAATAAAACAGATATAGGAAATAAAACAGATATAGGAAATAAAACAGATATAGGAAATAAAACAGATATAGGAAATAAAACAGATATAGGAAACAAAAACAGATATAGGAAATAAAACAGATATAGGAAATAAAACAGATATAGGAAATAAAACAGATATAGGAAATAAAGCAGATATAGGAAATAAAACAGATATAGGAAATAAAACAGTTTATAGGAAATAAAATAGTTTATAAGAAATAAAACAGATATAGGAAATAAAACAGTTTATAGAAAATAAAACAGTTTATAGGAAATAAAATAGTTTATAGGAAATAAAACAGTTTATAGGAAATAAAACACATATAGGAAATAAAACTGTTTATAGGAAATAAAACAGATATAGGAATAAAACAGATATAGGAAATAAAACAGATATAGGAAATAAAACAGTTTATAAGAAATAAAACAGATATAGGAAATAAAACAGTTTATAGGAAATAAAACAGATATAGGAAATAAAACAGATATAGGAAATAAAACAGTTTATAGGAAATAAAACAGATATAGGAAATAAAACAGTTTATAGGAAATAAAACACATATAGGAAATAAAACAGTTTATAGAAAATAAAACAGTTTATAGGAAATAAAATAGTTTATAGGAAATAAAACAGTTTATAGGAAATAAAACAGATATAGGAAATAAAACAGATATAGGAAATAAAACAGATATAGGAAACAAAACAGATATAGGAAATAAAACAGATATAGGAAATAAAACAGATATAGGAAATAAAACAGATATAGGAAATAAAACAGATATAGGAAATAAAACAGATATAGGAAATAAAACAGTTTATAGGAAATAAAATAGTTTATAAGAAATAAAACAGATATAGGAAATAAAACAGTTTATAGAAAATAAAACAGTTTATAGGAAATAAAATAGTTTATAGGAAATAAAACAGTTTATAGGAAATAAAACACATATAGGAAATAAAACTGTTTATAGGAAATAAAACAGATATAGGAAATAAAACAGATATAGGAAATAAAACAGATATAGGAAATAAAACAGTTTATAAGAAATAAAACAGATATAGGAAAATAAAACAGTTTATAGGAAATAAAACAGATATAGGAAATAAAACAGATATAAGGAAATAAAACAGTTTATAGGAAATAAAACAGATATAGGAAATAAAACAGTTTATAGGAAATAAAACACATATAGGAAATAAAACAGTTTATAGAAAATAAAACAGTTTATAGGAAATAAAATAGTTTATAGGAAATAAAACAGTTTATATAGGAAATAAAACAGATATAGGAAATAAAACAGATATAGGAAATAAAACAGATATAGGAAACAAAACAGATATAGGAAATAAAACAGATATAGGAAATAAAACAGATATAGGAAATAAAACAGATATAGGAAATAAAACAGATATAGGAAATAAAACAGATATAGGAAACAAAACAGATATAGGAAATAAAACAGATATAGGAAATAAAACAGATATAGGAAACAAAACAGATATAGGAAATAAAACAGATATAGGAAATAAAACAGATATAGGAAATAAAACAGATATAGGAAATAAAACAGATATAGGAAATAAAACAGATATAGGAAATAAAACAGATATATGAAATAAAACAGATATAGGAAATAAAACAGTTTATAGGAAATAAAAACAGTTTATAAGAAATAAAACAGATATAGGAAATAAAACAGTTTTATAGGAAATAAAACAGATATAGGAAATAAAACAGATATATGAAATAAACAGTTTATAGGAAATAAAACAGATATAGGAAATAGAACAGTTTATAGGAAATAAAACAGATATAGGAAATAAAACAGATATAGGAAATAAAACAGATATAGGAAATAAAACAGTTTATAAGAAATAAAACAGATATAGGAAATAAAACAGTTTATAGGAAATAAAACAGATATAGGAAATAAAACAGATATAGGAAATAAAACAGTTTATAGGAAATAAAACACATATAGGAAATAAAACTGTTTATAGAAAATAAAACAGTTTATAGGAAATAAAATAGTTTTATAGGAAATAAAACAGTTTATAGGAAATAAAAACACATATAGGAAATAAAACTGTTTATAGAAAATAAAACAGTTTATAGGAAATAAAATAGTTTATAGGAAATAAAACAGATATAGGAAATAAAAACAGATATAGGAAATAAAACAGATATAGGAAATAAAACAGTTTATAAGAAATAAAACAGATATAGGAAATAAAACAGATATAGGAAACAAAACAGATATAGGAAATAAAACAGATATAGGAAATAAAACAGATATAGGAAATAAAACAGATATAGGAAATAAAACAGATATAGGAAATAAAACAGATATAGGAAAATAAAGCAGATATAGGAAATAAAAACAGATATAGGAAATAAAACAGTTTATAGGAAATAAAACAGTTTATAAGAAATAAAACAGATATAGGAAATAAAACAGTTTATAGGAAATAAAACAGATATAGGAAATAAAACAGATATAGGAAATAAAAACAGTTTATAGGAAATAAAACAGATATAGGAAATAAAACAGTTTATAGGAAATAAAACAGATATAGGAAATAAAAACAGTTTATAGGAAATAAAACAGATATAGGAAATAAAACAGTTTATAAGAAATAAAACAGATATAGGAAATAAAACAGTTTATAGGAAATAAAACAGATATAGGAAATAAAACAGTTTTATAGGAAATAAAACACATATAGGAAATAAAACAGTTTGTAGAAAATAAAACAGTTTATAGGAAATAAAATAGTTTATAGGAAATAAAACAGTTTATAGGAAATAAAACAGATATAGGAAATAAAACAGATATAGGAAATAAAACAGATAAAGGAAACAAAACAGATATAGGAAATAAAACAGATATAGGAAATAAAACAGATATAGGAAATAAAACAGATATAGGAAATAAAACAGATATAGGAAATAAAACAGATATAGGAAACAAAACAGATATAGGAAATAAAACAGATATAGGAAATAAAACAGATATAGGAAACAAAACAGATATAGGAAATAAAACAGATATAGGAAATAAAACAGATATAGGAAATAAAACAGATATAGGAAATAAAACAGATATAGGAAATAAAACAGATATAGGAAATAAAACAGATATAGGAAATAAAACAGATATAGGAAATAAAACAGTTTATAGGAAATAAAACAGTTTATAAGAAATAAAACAGATATAGGAAATAAAACAGTTTATAGGAAATAAAACAGACATAGGAAATAAAACAGATATAGGAAATAAAACAGTTTATAGGAAATAAAACAGATATAGGAAATAGAACAGTTTATAGGAAATAAAACAGATATAGGAAATAAAACAGATATAGGAAATAAAACAGATATAGGAAATAAAACAGTTTATAAGAAATAAAACAGATATAGGAAATAAAACAGTTTATAGGAAATAAAACAGATATAGGAAATAAAACAGATATAGGAAATAAAACAGTTTTATAGGAAATAAAACACATATAGGAAATAAAACTGTTTATAGAAAATAAAACAGTTTATAGGAAATAAAATAGTTTATAGGAAATAAAACAGTTTATAGGAAATAAAACACATATAGGAAATAAAACTGTTTATAGAAAATAAAACAGTTTATAGGAAATAAAATAGTTTATAGGAAATAAAACAGATATAGGAAAATAAAACAGATATAGGAAATAAAACAGATATAGGAAATAAAACAGTTTATAAGAAATAAAACAGATATAGGAAATAAAACAGATATAGGAAACAAAACAGATATAGGAAATAAAACAGATATAGGAAATAAAACAGATATAGGAAATAAAACAGATATAGGAAATAAAACAGATATAGGAAATAAAACAGTTTATAGGAAATAAAACAGTTTATAAGAAATAAAACAGATATAGGAAATAAAACAGTTTATAGGAAATAAAAACAGATATAGGAAATAAAAGAGATATAGGAAATAAAACAGTTTATAGGAAATAAAACAGATATAGGAAATAAAACAGTTTATAGGAAATAAAACAGATATAGGAAATAAAACAGTTTATAGGAAATAAAACAGATATAGGAAATAAAACAGTTTTATAAGAAATAAAACAGATATAGGAAATAAAACAGTTTATAGGAAATAAAACAGATATAGGAAATAAAACAGATATAGGAAATAAAACAGTTTATAGGAAATAAAATAGATATAGGAAATAAAACAGTTTATAGGAAATAAAACACATATAGGAAATAAAACTGTTTATAGAAAATAAAACAGTTTATAGGAAATAAAATAGTTTATAGGAAATAAAAACAGTTTTATAGGAAATAAAACACATATAGGAAATAAAACTGTTTATAGAAAATAAAACAGTTTATAGGAAATAAAATAGTTTATAGGAAATAAAACAGATATAGGAAATAAAACAGATATAGGAAATAAAACAGATATAGGAAATAAAACAGTTTATAAGAAATAAAACAGATATAGGAAATAAAACAGTTTATAGGAAATAAAACAGATATAGGAAATAAAACAGATATAGGAAATAAAACAGTTTATAGGAAATAAAACAGATATAGGAAATAAAACAGTTTATAGGAATGAAAACTGTCACTATGAGGTGATGTAAAATTGCGCGCGTGTTTGGCGAAAAATCCACGACATATTCGTATCTATATACCATTGATATTCACTGTACACACAATTGCCACTTCTCATTAATTCTTCGGGGACAAGTATATTAAGGGTTGCACCGGATTTAGTATCCGACCGGATAGTGGATATTCTCACTATCCGGTACCCTGCCGGATATTTTCTATTATCCGGCCGGATACCGGATAATTTGTTTTTGACAGTTTTCCAAGGAGAATTAAATTTGTGTTCATTAAGCTTGTTTACTGTTCCAGTATTGTTGGTTATAGTTAACTATCTTCTTAAACAGATAAAAGATTGATCAACTTGCAATTAAGAACTAAGTTCGGTAATGAAATTTAGCAACAATATAGCTCACACCGCACAAAGTCGCTCATAACACGTTTAACAACTTAAAGTGCCACTACGATCAAATTTTTACCTATTGATATTTTTACGTATTTATAAAGCAGAGCTTCTAAATATTACTTGGTCGAAACCGTTTTGCGATTCGACGATGGCAAGTATTATTTTTCTTACTCCGAATCTGGAGTTGTTATGTCCGCCATTAATCGTTCATGTTCTTGACCAGCGTAATGAAGTGACGTCAGATTCTCAACGCGAAGACTCCACATGGCTAATTCAAGTAAATCAAGGTCGTTTTTTTCAAATTCTTCGTTTGAATGACTGGACATTTCATCTACTTCTCCAAAAAAAAACAAGAAAACAAATAACCTCGACCAAAATTCAGGCATATAGCATTGAGAATCTGACGTCACAAACAATATTACCTTTTGAAATTGCGGGCTCACTTGCAACACGTTTTTAGTAATGGTGGCCTAAATAATAGTGATTTCAGAGCTCAAAATACTTACTTCAAAATACCATTTTTTAGTGTTTTTTTACATCGATGAACACTTTCGACCCTGGAATACTATTCTATGCTAAAGAAAATCTAAAAGACGGGGTGAATTTTCATCGTAGTGGCACTTTAACACGTTTCCATAACACCGCTTCAGTTTGTTTACATTTATAAATAATATCTAGTAATCTATTTCATACGAAGCTTAATAAATGATAATTTTATATATATATATTTTTATCTTTTACACATGTTTAGAGACCATTAGACCAAGTTGGATTAATCATTTCATTTTCAATTTTTCATAGTTTAATACTATTTATACTTGCAAACTACAGTACTATTTAATTTGTATAACTGCAGACAAACCAATTGAAGCACGGGTTAGTGATTTTCAATGCATCGAATCAAATCTTGGTCACAATGCAGGCTATAGCCCAGAAACTAGCCAAAATATGGCAATTCTGAACTGAGGACTGAGCCTTGTATACGAAAATATCCGGTATCCTGACGGATTTTTTCAACTATCCGGCAAATCCGGTATTCGGATAGTAAAAAAGCACTATCCACTAATTAATTCCATCGCAATCGATTTTACATGTTGAAAAAGACGCAAAGTTGTTAGTAGAAATGAAGTTCCCCATCATATCCTGAAGATTCTAGATGGCACAAATCATGCACGTGGTATTTTTTCTCCAACTACCATTTATACTACTTCCAAACAATACATTTTTACCTTTAATACATCCATAAAACTCGACCCTCATTGTAATATAATCGTACCAAGTCAGAGGATGAATACGGATGTAGCGAGCAACAATAACAGGTGATACAGATTGTTGGACAATGGAGTTTCCATCTTTATTTCCGCTGAATTCCTTGAATTTATTAAAAAATAAGAATTTGTTAGTAATAAAAAGGTAATTCATAATAATGTAAATTAATGAAATGCAACCTACACGCGTAAAAATCTCACAAGTTGTTACAGCATTGTTGCCTGAACAATGCTGCAACAACTTGTTAACATACGTGAACAACATTGTTGAATGAACAACATTGTTCATCATTGTTTCAACATGTTGTTACAGCTTGTTGAAACAACAATGGTTGTTCACGCATGCTGGAACAAGCGAGAAAGGTATTATTACAATCATGTTCACCATTGTTGCAACAATGTTTTTCATTGTTGTTGTTTCATCATGCTGTACCAACATGTTGCAACATGCATGAACAACGTTGTCGAATCAAGTTGTTTTTCATTGTTCCAACAGGCGTGAACAAGTTGTTCGTTCAACAACTTGTTACAGCATTGTCACTGTTCGTGAACAACACGCGAGGACACTATGGCCAAGGTCACGTGAAGTTTATGTGTACGGTCACGTGTACGGTCAGTCGGTCACGTGTACGGTCAGTCGGTCACGTGTACAGTCAGTCGGTCACGTGTACAGTCAGTCGGTCATGTGTACGGTCAGTCGGTCACGTGTACGGTCAGTTGGTCACGCGTATCTCACGTGAGCATACTTCATTTGGAAGTCGGAACAACAGTTGGCATCATTGAAACTATGGCTTAGTCCCACCACAGAATAAAGATTTAACTTTAAGTTAATCTTTATTCTGTGGTCCCACTGGTTTTTCCCTCGGTTGATTTTCCCTTTGCTGCATTGCCAATGGTCTGAGGAACGAGTCTTCTGTATGAACAAAATCAAAGAGGTAAGAATAATAAATTATTAAATAACTTAATGTTTCTTCAATGTTTATATATCGGTCCATCGGCTCTTTGGCATTGCCATACGCTATCATTAATACATGTCCCTCCTCTCTCATTTTGTTCCAAACTTAAAACCCACAAAAAAGAAAAAACTTTAGATAAGTTTATTTGTTTCAAGTTACAACTGCAAATGAAAACCCAAAAAAAGCTTTGACTTTGGAATAATCATGAGATGTTCTTCTTGCAAATATAGTTTATAATTCTTTGTTTTTTTTAGAAAGTACATGTGAACTGGAGTATCAGCTTTCATATTTATTTACAAAAAAGGTAAGACATGTTAAAAAGCCTTGAAAAATGTTCACTAAAGAGATTCCGTATCGATTTTATTGTTATATTTAAGTCATTTAACTTGCAGGTAGACCGTTGGTGTTAAGTGTTTCAAATACTTTAAATAATTATAACATTTTGTTTTTTTTCATCGAAATTAGTCGGAATGCTGATCTCTTTGCTTTTTAGGCAAAAGTGAGAGAATTTGTGTTTACAGGAGAGTTGGACTACTATCATAAAAAGAAAAGCAGAAAGTTATTAACCTAAATCTTTGTTTTCTTCTTAAATTATTTTTGTATAGACTGTAGTTGTGAGACTTCAATGATATCAATGAAAATAGAGAATAAAGCGCCGCTAAAGAACCGGCGTAAACTGGCTGTGTACATAGCAGTGTAAAGAAGGATACGCGAGACTTTGTATTGAAATTGTCACTTCAATAAACGTTTTTAAAAATTCATGGATGTGTTTGCGTGATATCTTCGTCTTCAATAATAGTGATATCAGTAGGTAACCCCCCCCACCCCATATAGCGTATGAAAGGATGCCGCCTCATTAAAAAAGTCATTAAGAAGCGAAACAATGGTGCATGTTCGGTCAACATGCGGATCACTTTTGGGTGATTAACGGATAGAATAGTACACTAACTTGAACCTCATTGGTGAATTTTCAGTCGGACCTCTGCGAAGACATCTCCCTCTTCTTCGCGCGTTTTTTTATCCGAGGCAGAACAAAGAGCGTTGCGTACAAAAAGTAATTAGTATTGCAAGCGTGACGAACGCGTGGCCATAAACGCCGGCCAAACATACCACATCACTTTACACTATTCCTCGTCAGATCGTTGAAATGGAATGTCTACATGGAAAACTTGCGTATTCCTCAACAACAGCAAAAGGCCTATTTTGGTATTGTGGAATGAAACCTAGCTGTCAGTTCTTTTGCCCCGAGGAAGACTGTTATATGTTTGGGAAAGCCGTAATACATCCAGTGTGTGCTACCCATCAAAGATTGACAAAGATGCGAATGGTTAAAGATAAGATGAAAGAAAGTTATGGAAGACCGTACTTCGTTTGTTCAGAGAGAGAAAATCCTTGTTCGTTTTGGCAATGGGAGATATCTTTGAGAACCCCAAACCGTTATGTAAACATGGAATGGTTTGTCGTATCCGTAAAGTCAAGAAAGAAGGTATCAACCAAGATCGTCTCTTTTACTGCTGTCCTAACGAAATAGAACATTCGTGCGGATTCTTTGAATGGAAACCTACAGAGAACTGTACAAAATAGACAAGACGCCCCTAAAAGTTAGTGCAGGATGCTTTGACTGAAGACATTGATGAACTGAATATATAATTTTGTATTCTAATTTCTTGTGTAATAAATGTTTTCTCCTACTATACATTTGTATACGTGTCTTTTTTCTTATTGGGACGTCAACAGCGCATGCGAGTAAGTGTTTATGTATCCCATAATTTGTAAAGGATACATTCTCACATTTAAAACAGAAACTTTTGCGATTACCCTACGAATCGATATGGACATAATTTTTGATGAGTTAAAACGGTTGGGTTTCCATATAAAATCCCGAAATGACGTCACATAGACTATCGGTAGTAAAAGTCGAAATTAAAATCAGCTGTTATTTCTAAAATAAAACATTATCGTAAGAGTTAGGGTTAGTATATATTAGGTGGAGGGTTAGGGTTAGGATTAGGGTAAGGTTTGGGTTAGCCACTATGTTTTAAATTTGGGGATATTTATATGGAAATCGAGCCGTTAAAACGACACAACGTTGCTATCGATAGAGATACACTATCCTATAATATTCAAACATGTCTTAGCAAACATCGACACCTGTTTCATAGACTAAGCATTCAAGTAAAGAGCTTAAGCCTTCATCACATCTGTGAAGAAATGGCGATTCCTTAGATGATCAAACCATCGAGAAGCCGTATGATGAACGAATTCAAACGTATTGATTTGCCAAAGCGAAATCAAACTTTACTATGCATTTATAGACGTTGGTGTATATTATAATAGCTATTAGATTATTCAAGAGATTGACTTGTCAAACGAAGCGAAGGCTGAATGCACACGTACAATAGCGCGCGTGAGTCGTTAAGAGTCATTAGTGGTGCAACTCACAAATATTTGCATGTCTTGGGAATATTTAATTGATTTGAGGGTACACACTAGGATTTTATGGGTAAACATTAGTCAATATGGGATAATGAGGGATATTTATCATCCCTAACTTCGTATACGTAATTAGCGTTAAGAACGCCTCACATCCCTTGTAGACTCCTAACCCTATTTCACCTTCATGATAACCCTAAATTTAATTATATTTGGAATATCACAGATTTCAATTCCGACTCGTTGACTCTCACCAGGAGTTGTGCGATTGCCTAATCGTTCGACTGAACCTGTGGATTCAGCGTTCGATTGAACCTGTGTTTTCATGGCATCTACAAATATATCAACCCTAATAATTTTAGCCGTATTATGGTGACGCCGTTGTCATGATGTATATTCACGTTGTTAAGGTTAATATTTGCATAAGCCTACATGAACCCTAGCCATTTTGGCCGCGGAATTATCTTTAATTATCTCGCGTTAGTGTATACGGGATTCCAATGGGGGAAGAAACCCTTCGGGAAACAGTGTGAAGAACTGTTCAAGATCTCAAACGCAGCGACATAGAAAAATAATAAATCATATACTTAGTTTTGGCGTAAAGTATTCTGAAGAAACCATTCGCAAAATGATCAGGAATTACAAAATAAGGTTTCCTGGCAGAAAAAGTAATATATCTAAGAGTTTTAAATTGGTTGAACGGCTTTACTTCATAGAGAACGACCGAGTGAAGAGTTAGAACGAGGATATAACTAACTAAACTAGAAGCTTGCATAAATTTGTCCACCTGATCTTCGATAAAAGCGTGGGAGCCATTAAGCGTTGATAGCATAAGCGTTCAAATCGGCAGAAATAACTTGCCGAGCAATCATTTCGGGAGAATTATCACTTATATAACCTTCGTTTATCGATTAAGCGATTCCTGTGTCGAAGAAACACTTTGGGAAGCAGTGTGAACAACTGTTAAGTATTTAAAACGTGTGGAAGGAATTGCTTTCAAAACGTTGCTAGGCCAACTTATCCTACGGCCGATATTTGCATATTTCGCCTGAAAGCATGTGTAGAAACAAGGGCACCTAAGCCTGGTTTCCATATGGTCGCTGCGCTGTCTTTACGGTCGCAGAAGTGAAGCAGTGAAGCGTGCTTCTTTTGTTATGACATTTATATCAGTTACAAACGTATACATATTTTTCAACGTTTACTTTAACGGGGCATACCTAACAGAAAGTAATTAGTATTGTTAGCCGTTTTATAAATTATTCCGTGTGAGGGACGGAAATAATTATCTAAGCCTCTTTCACCTTTACGATCCCTAACCCTAGTCTCGTGTACCTTTTGGGCCTCCAGCGTATACTTAGGCGGCGCTCTGTGTCTGTATTAGGCCCGATAAGGCCCTATCTGGCCTTCTTTGGCCCGATAAGGCCTTTTGGCCCGTTCGTAGGAGGGAGCTTATACGGTCATCACGCTCCCTTCACGCCATTCAGCGTTCGATTGAACCTGGTTTTCACCGCAGCAAAAACGTGGGGTGGCACGAATGCGATTTTGTACTGATTTTTAGATTTAATCATAGAAACGAGGCAGGGTGAAACGGATCGAGAAATCTAATTAAAATTCAAACTACGACAAACCATTCGCATAAATTATCGAGCATGCATGGCTTTTGTTATAGCTTTAAGGCGAGTTTAAACGAATTTCCTTCGTTTATCTACACTCTTGTTTTGTAATATGTTAGGAATAAAGACATACAAACACTTTATAGAAGGTGCAAACGGTTTATTTTTTCTAGCTATAGGAAATTACATATGCGGATATTAACAGCTAATTACACAATCGTTTTAGACACATTGTCCGGCTCTTACAGTGTCCTCTAGTTTGGAGCGTTTAACTTTAACACGCTGCCGTCCTCCGTTCACAACAAGTTGCGTTTCTTTCCTTTGTGCTCGATGGATTTTACATTGAGAACTTTGACACGAAGCGTTTTATTTACAAATTAGAATCGCAGCCACTTCTTAGAGATACCAATTGTTTTTCCACTGTCAAAGATGTGTTCGCTCTTTGACTTTGTATGGGATTTAGATTTCCCCCGCTTTTGTTGTTTATTAATAACAGTTTCTCCATGCCGTAATCTTGCAGCTTTTAAATAATTATTAAAGTTTGTTTCCATTTCCTCTTGCCGCTTTATAAGATTTTCCAAAGTTTTCTCCAGATTTAATTCTTTATAACTATCTGCGGTAGTCTGTTCACTCTGTCGAGGTACACGCATTCCAATTTTACTCCATTTTAACCACTTAGAGCGTTCTTCGATATCCATATGATGTATCTGATCGAGATGGTTTGCCAATCTAACAAGATTAGTGCTTCCACAACCAAAGACAGGACAATTTCTACGTGCACGACCCATTATCTCGAACTGTTTACACCTCCAATGACTCACACGATATGCCATGCTCTTCTATGAGCATTGCTTTTTATTAGGCCCGTTTAGGCCCTATTTGGCCTTCTTTGGCCCGATAAGGCCTTTTGGCCCGTTTGTAGGAGGGAGTTTATCACGCTCCCTTCACACTATCGTACCCAGACATAGGATTCAATCTTAGGATTCAATGATTCAATCTTAGGATTCAGTCTTAGGATTGAGATTAGAAAACCATTTGTCGGACTTTCACCAACTACCCTCGGAAGAAGGGCAATCTATAATTGTCAGGCGAGTGATGAAAGTACACTTTAATTTCATTTTATTCCCTAATACAGATTACGTGTTGTTACAGCAGTCACTAAAATTAATATAACACGTGGTAAGAATGTTTAGTCCCTAATTCCATATAGCAAGTCCCTCGACTGTTCGAATAATAACGCTACAAAATCAACGGCTTCTCTGACAAATATTAATTCGCTTTTCCTTCTTTTTTTCTCTCGCTGCATATTGGCGTAGCTGGTTAACCAATATGATATCTTGTCGTTGCGATAGGAACTGCGTTTCTCATTAGGATTTCAAGGCTGTATCGTTTCCTCTTTAGCTTTTGTAACCATTTTCTGTAGTGTTTTTCTTTCCTTTAGTTTTAGGATTGTGTGTGCCCGAAGTAATTGGGTGTTTAAATCTTCGTCTTTTCGGTTCTCCACAAGTTGATGATCTCGTATATAAAGTCGAAGTTCATTGCTCGTCTCCATTCTTTATTTTCTCCATCACAGAACCAAAATGTGCCATCCTTCGTTGTTGATGTAGAAGTGGGTTTTCCACGAAGACACTTCATTGCGGTGATGTTACGTTGAAGAGAATCAGTACTCGAATGGAACGACGCTGTATTTACTCTACGGTTACAGAACTGTTAATCGCCCCATATGCCCCTTTACTTTAATTTTTAACTTTGCTTTAACTTTTAACTTAACTTTATGTTAATTTAACTTTTAACTTTTAACTTAGCTGTAACTTTACTTTCTTTATTTACCTATATATTTACAAGCTTTGCTCCATTGAGTAGGGTCCCTAAGATAAAAAAAACTAACAGCACACTTTAATACGAAGACTGATAGGGGACTACACAGGTGATTTTGTAGCGTTATTATTCGAACAGTCGAGGGACTTGCTATATGGAATTAGGGACTAAACATTCTTACCACGTGTTATATTAATTTTAGTGACTGCTGTAACAACACGTAATCTGTATTAGGGAATAAAATGAAATTAAAGTGTATTTTCATCACTCGCCTGACAATTATGGATTGCCCTTCTTCCGAGGGTAGTTGGTGAAAGTCCGACAAATGGTTTTCTAATCTCAATCCTAAGACTGAATCCTAAGATTGAATCATTGAATCCTAAGATTGAATCCTATGTCTGGGTACGATAGTGTGAAGGGAGCGTGATAAACTCCCTCCTACAGACGGGCCAAAAGGCCTTATCGGGCCAAAGAAGGCCAAATAGGGCCTAAACGGGCCTAATAAAAAGCAATGCTCATAGAAGAGCATGGCATATCGTGTGAGTCATTGGAGGTGTAAACAGTTCGAGATAATGGGTCGTGCACGTAGAAATTGTCCTGTCTTTGGTTGTGGAAGCACTAATCTTGTTAGATTGGCAAACCATCTCGATCAGATACATCATATGGACATCGAAGAACGCTCTAAGTGGTTAAAATGGAGTAAAATTGGAATGCGTGTACCTCGACAGAGTGAACAGACTACCGCAGATAGTTATAAATAATTAAATCTGGAGAAAACTTTGGAAAATCTTATAAAGCGGCAAGAGGAAATGGAAACAAACTTTAATAATTATTTAAAAGCTGCAAGATTACGGCATGGAGAAACTGTTATTAATAAACAACAAAAGCGGGGGAAATCTAAATCCCATACAAAGTCAAAGAGCGAACACATCTTTGACAGTGGAAAAACAATCGGTATCTCTAAGAAGTGGCTGCGATGCTAATTTGTAAATACAACGCTTCGTGTCAAAGTTCTCAATGTAAAATCCATCGAGCACAAAGGAAAGAAACGCAACTTGTTGTGAACGGAGGACGGCAGCGTGTTAAAGTTAAACGCTCCAAACTAGAGGACACTGTAAGAGCCGGACAATGTGTCTAAAACGATTGTGTAATTAGCTGTTAATATCCGCATATGTAATTTCCTATAGCTAGAAAAAATAAACCGTTTGCACCTTCTATAAAGTGTTTGTATGTCTTTATTCCTAACATATTACAAAACAAGAGTGTAGATAAACGAAGGGAATTCGTTTAAACTCGCCTTAAAGCTATAACAAAAGCTATGCATGCTCGATAATTTATGCGAATGGGTTTGTCGTAGTTTGAATTTTAATTAGATTTCTCGATCCGTTTCACCCTGCCTCGTAGAAATGTTTAAATCTAAAAATCAGTACGATTTCGTATTCGTGCCACCCCACGTTTTTGCTGCGGTGAAAACCAGGTTCAATCGAACGCTGAATAGCGTGAAGGGAGCGTGATGACCGTATAAGCTCCCTCCTACGAACGGGCCAAAAGGCCTTATCGGGCCAAAGAAGGCCAGATAGGGCCTTATCGGGCCTAATACAGACACAGAGCGCCGCCTAAGTATACGCTGGAGGCCCAAAAGGTACACGAGACTAGGGTTAGGGATCGTAAAGGTGAAAGAGGCTTAGATAATTATTTCCGTCCCTCACACGGAATAATTTATAAAACGGCTAACAATACTAATTACTTTCTGTTAGGTATGCCCCGTTAAAGTAAACGTTTATATCCTCGTTCTAACTCTTCACTCGGTCGTTCTCTATGAAGTAAAGCCGTTCAACCAATTTAAAACTCTTAGATATATTACTTTTTCTGCCAGGAAACCTTATTTTGTAATTCCTGATCATTTTGCGAATGGTTTCTTCAGAATACTTTACGCCAAAACTAAGTATATGATTTATTATTTTTCTATGTCGCTGCGTTTGAGATCTTGAACAGTTCTTCACACTGTTTCCCGAAGGGTTTCTTCCCCCATTGGAATCCCGTATACACTAACGCGAGATAATTAGCGATAATTCCGCGGCCAAAATGGCTAGGGTTCATGTAGGCTTATGCAAATATTAACCTTAACAACGTGAATATACATCATGACAACGGCGTCATAAAATAACCGAGTCGTGCAGTTTAACCAAAAAGGTTTAACTTTATATTTTCTAGGTCAATATGCTTGAGATCTTCGGCCGTTCTTCGTACAACTTTCCGAAATGTTTCTTCCTCATAGGAATCCCGTACCCTAACGCGAGATAAGCGATAATTCGGTCAAAATGTTTAGGGTTCATCTCTAAGGTAAAATGTTGCAACATGCAACAGCATAAGCATTTGGCATAGCAAAACGCTGTAAATATAATGTCGTTTAAATTTATATTTTTTCGAATATATGTTTGAGATCTTGAACAGTTCTTCGCACTGTTTCCCGAAGTGTTTCTTCCTCATAGGAATTGTGCATACTAAAGCGAGATAAGCCATAATACGGCTAAAATTATTAGGGTTGATATCTTTGTAGATGCCATGAAAACACAGGTTCAATCGAACGCTGAATCCACAGGTTCAGTCGAACGATTAGGCAATCGCACAACTCCTGGTGAGAGTCAACGAGTCGGAATTGAAATCTGTGATATTCCAAATATAATTAAATTTAGGGTTATCATGAAGGTGAAATTATGTCTACAAGGGATGCGAGGCGTTCTTAACGCTAATTACGTATACGAAGTTAGGGATGATAAATATCCCTCATTATCCCATATTGACTAATGTTTACCCATAAAATCCTAGTGTATACCCTCAAATCAATTAAATATTCCCAGGACATGCAAATATTTGTGAGTTGCACCACTAATGACTCTTAACGACCCACGCGCTATTGTACGTGTGCATTCAGCCTTCCCTTCGTTTGACAAGTCAATCTCTTGAATAATCTAATAGCTATTATAATATACACCAACGTCTATAAATGCATAGTAATGTTTGATTTCGCTTTGGCAAATCAATACGTTTGAATTCGTTCATCATACGGCTTCTCGATGGTTTGATCATCTAAGGAATCGCCATTTCTTCATAGATGTGATGAAGGCTTAAGCTCTTTACTTGAATGCTTAGTCTATGAAACAGGTGTCGATGTTTGCTAAGACATGTTTGAATATTATAGGATAGTGTATCTCTATCGATAGCAACGTTGTGTCGTTTTAACGGCTCGATTTCCATATAAATATCCCCAAATTTAAAACATAGTGGCTAACCCAAACCTTACCCTAATCCTAACCCTAACCCTCCACCTAATATATACTAACCCTAACTCTTACGATAATGTTTTATTTTAGAAATAACAGCTGATTTTAATTTCGACT